>PVKU01009162.1:8402-64996 GCA_004027475.1 Anoura caudifer
GTGTGTGTGTGTGTGTGTGTGTGTGTGTGTGTGTGGAGTAAGAGCTAGAGTGGATTTAAAGAGCTGGAATGGATTTAAATTCTACCTGGAGTTAAGCCATGACCTGTCTTGTTTCTTGGTGTGAGCAGCAAGATGCCTGCCTTCATGCTAAGCTATAGGAAATGTTGCCAGAGCAGCTGGTCTGCCACATACTTCTAGAAGCTTTATTTTTTTTTTTAAGTAGTTTTATTTCTAGAATAGTTTGCCTGGTAGTAAAGCAAAGCATTACCACTTTATCATATGTAAATCTAATGAGATGTTTCATGTACCATGCATCAATTACACCATGACACGCCACTCGTTGGAAGATGCATGCCCATTTCAGAGATTTTTGGATATAAAAAAAAGAAAAGTGTCTTTAATATAGATGAAATTTAGCAGATAGCCTTCCAAAGTTCTTTTTAGTCTTATAATTCAGCGCTTCCTCGTAAAAGAATTCCAGTACCTTTAGAACCGCATTTACAATAAGGGAGTAAAAACTTTCCCGATGCTTGGACTTGGCTTTTCCATTTTTCAAGTGCACTTTTAACAGAAGGAAAGAGTGGGCCTGCTAGAGCTTGACATTGTAGATGGACATTTAAATTAATTATGAATGAGAAACACAAATGTATCAAGAGAAAATGTTTTCTAATGTCAATGGTGAATTAATTCCCTCTTAGAATAGCACTGACTAGTACACAGCTCTCTCATTCAAGTTGCCTGTTAGGTTTCTTACCACAGAGGCACAGGTAAATAATAAAAGTGTCAATCTAGTTCCCAGATAAGAAGGGAGAGCTATGGAGCTTTCTTTTTCTTTTTCTTTTTTTTTTAACTGAAACATGAAACAACTTTATTCTCTGTAAATACTTTTTCAAATAAATTGTATTGCTAAAATAAGGTTAAAAAAGTAAATATAAAGATCCGGGCATTTTGATGAGGGAATTTAGAACATTAAAATGCATAGATTTTTATAACTCTCAAAGCCTTTTTTTTTCCCAGAAATCCCATTAGTGACATTATGTTGCAGATGTATTTTAGGATGTGGAATTCCTAATCTATAGTGTTTCAAGTAGCAAATAAGTATTTACAGACTTTCTCAAAAAGTAAATGTGTCAATACCACCTAACTGTCCAGAATTCTGTTATTATGAAACAAGGGGCTGTGCGGAATCCACTAGAGAAGCGAATACTCCCAATTGTGAAAGTGCAGGAGGCGTGCAGATGCAGGTTCTCCTGAGGCTGTTACTGTGTAGCTGATGGGTGCCCTCCGGTGCAGGCACGTATCTCATGGTGTAGAGGAAAAGTCAGATAGGTTGAGGTGACCCAGAGGAGGGACCGGGAACTAGTAAAGAGTTTGTTTAGGTTACTTAGAAGATGCCAGCCAGCTGTTGGATGTCAGCCAGGCAGCCATAATTTTTAGGAGTTTGTTTAGGTTACTTAGAAGCTGTCAGCCCTAATTTTTAGGTTTTTGCACACTCAGCTTCAGATAATGATTCCTCAAGGCTAACCCCCATCTGTACATAGCAGCAACTCCCCTTTAGCTTTTGATCACCCAGCTTTAGATAAGGATACCTCAAGGACACTCAACCCTAGAGTTATTTTAATTAGTTTCACATCAGCTTCTGTACCTCCTGCTTTTGCTACGTAGGGAAGGGTGTCCAGAAAGCAATAAAAGCCCTGCTTAGCCAAGGCTCGGGGCTCAGAATTTGGGGTCTGTACTCCTCTGGGCCCGTGCACGTTAATAAAGGGTTGTGCTCCGCCATCCAACTGCGTGTTGAGTCGTTTCCTTCCGTAACAATGGTAGCTCAAAGTTGTAAAGGCACGGGAGTGGGATGTTTGAGGACTGAAGATTTGTCTATTCTCGGCTGAGTGCATATGGGATTTAGCATTTACTTTCCATTCAATGTCTCTTACTTGCCCTTGTTCATTGAGAGAGTCATGAACTTAAAAAAAAAAAAAGGTAAAATACAGTGCATAATCTTGAAAGAGGAAAAATATAGAATAAGAAGCTTGACAATATCTCATTCTATTGTGAATTAAATAGGAATTCTCTAGGATTTCAGTTCCAATACCATTGTGGGGTTGACATGAACCAAAGTTGAGAAGGCAGGTGAAGAATTCAGTGCCCTTTTTCCATTCAATATCATGCCTCTATTTTTCTGAATAATCAAATATATGGTTGGTGTTCACATTTAAGCTCTTTGTAGGCAGGACCTGGTCCCACCCTCCCTTGCCGACCCCCCCCCCCCCCACCCCCCCGGCACAGCTGGGCAGAACATGGTTAAACTTCCGGAAGGAAAGGTCTACACTCTACATCCCCAGTCTCTATGTCTCATTTCTTCCAGGACAATCTCTCTTTCCTTCAACTTCCTAACGACTCAATCCCTGTACTCTGTTCTGTGCTTGTCAACTTGACCTCTTGGTGATGCATGACAGTGCTGACTGATTGTTTCCCTGAAACTTTCTCTTATCTCGACTTCCTTCCCCACCCTCTTGCCCTCTTCTCCCGTTGCCCCTCTGAATTTTACTTCTCACTCTCCTCCCAGGTGCTCACCTCCCTCTGAGCACCCTTTCTGCATCAGTGATCATTCCTTGTCCTGCTTCTTACTATAATAGGAGTAGCTGCCACTTGATCTGAGTTCCTATTCTAGAACATTCCAGGATGTAACATGTTGCATCATTTACCTCACCGGAGCTCTGAGAGGTTCCATTATCCCCTCTGCTCACAGATGGTAACTTGAGCTTCTGAGTGGGCTAGTAGCTTGTGCAAAGCCTCACAGCTAGTGAGAGATGGGGGCAGAATTCAAGTTCAGATGGTCTGACCAAGACACCATGCTCTTTTCAGTATGCCACTCTCACTCACTCTGTTCTCAGTCACAGGTCTTCCTGTACAACCTAAAAGGCTGCACGACTCTCATTCCGTACCCCTTCTCAGCTCTGCCCCCTGAACTCCAGGCTCACATCCCCAATTACCTACTGGACATCTCTCACGGGTCCACTGGCACCTGAATCGCAAACCACCCAGAGTTCAGTATTCATCTTTTCTGCCGGTGTTCTGACCTTAGGAAAGGACCTGGGAGTCCTCTTGGAGTCCTCCCTCCCCAGATCCAAATCCTGACAATGCTTGCTGTATTCGTCTGCTCAGGCTGCCGTGACTAAACACCACAGACTGGGTGGCTTAAACAACAGACATTTATTTTCTCCCCGTTCTGGAGACTAAGAGACCAAGATCAGGGTGTCAGCAGGGCTGCTTGCTTTTGAGGCCTCTCTCATTGGCTTGTAGATGGCCACCTTCTCGCAGTGTCCTCACGTGGCTGCCCCTTGGTCTGTGTGTTTCTGTGTCCTAATAGCCCCTCTAACAAGGATGCCGGTAGTATTAGATCAGGGCCCACCCAAATGAACTCGCTTTATCATACTTGCTGCTTTACAGGCACTGTCTCCAAATGCAGCCACATTCCGAGGTGCTGGGGGTTAGGACTTCAGGATATGAATTTGAGGGGACTAAATCCATCTCATAACTCGAGCTTTTAGATATCTCTAAAATTTGACTTTCCATCTTCATCTGCATACATTGAAGGCACATGTTAAATGCAGCGGTACCTCGTTAACTCATTCCGGAACTCGTGGCAAGCGCGGAAACTGACAAGTACAGAAAATGCTGAAACATTTTCTCTTGGGAGGTGGTGCCATGACTCACACAAGTTCTAGCGAGCGCTGCGAGTCCCCAAGCACCGAGTGCCAAAATGCTTTTTTCTCATCAAAATGTGATGAATAGAGGGTTTGATGAGTTCTGAAGCCATTGAGTACTGAGGTGTGTCTGTATTTTTTTTTATTGACAGCAATGGGGCCTCAAAATGTTTATGGACTTTACTGTAGAGATTATATTGATTGTTAGTGAAGCAGATGAAATGCGTTTTTAACTCCTTTCTGGCATCTTGCCCACTCCCCCATCATCTCAAGATGACGATGACAACATGGAGTGCTTTGTCCGGGGCTAGAATGAGAACCTCCGGTACAGCCCCCGCTCTAACTTTCCTCCAGTGCTCTTCTTGTCCAGACATCTCTTGAATTGCTGAAGTTATTTCAGAAATAAGGCTCCTTAAATATTTCATAACCTAAGATCCCCCTTGAATGAGTTCCATTACTACACTACTGTTTAGAGAGCTATTTGCTAGTGAATAGAGTTGGAGCTTTTGTCTATGTGTGGTAATATGGTTGTTATGAGAGCTCTTTAAAAATGCATTTACTGCCCTGGCTAGGTAACTCAGTTGGTTAGTATTGTCCCAGTACAGTAAGGTTGTGGGTTCAATCCCTGGTCAGGGCACATACAAGAATCAACTAATGAATCCAAAACAAATTGATGTGTCTCTCTTTTTCTCTTTTCATCTCTCTCTAAAATAAATAAAGAAAATTTAAAAAATTCACATAGTTTGGCAGTCCCTCAAGAGATCAGACATAGAGTTGCCACATGACCCAGCAATTCTGCTCGTGGACATGGAGACAACCCAATGTCTCTTAGCTGATGAGTGAAGAAGCAAAATGGGGCACTTTCAGGCAATGGAATATCATTCAACAATAAAAAGGAATGAAATTCTGACACAAGCTAAAACAAGGATGAGCCTTGAAAATACTTTGCTGAGTGAAAGAAGCCAGACACAAAAGGCCACATATTGTATGGTTCCACTAATATGAAATGTCCTGAACAGGCAAATCCACAGACAGAAAACATTGATAGATCAGTGGTAGCCAGGAGCTAGAGGAAGAAGAAAATGGAGGTGACTGCTAACAGGTCAGGGATTTACTCTTGGGGTCCTGGAAATGTTCTGGAATTCACTGGTGGTGATGGTTACACAACATTATGAATCTTCTCAAAAGCACTGAATTTTACTTTTTAAAATGATGAATTTTATGTAAATTTTATATCAATTAGAAAACTGCAAAAAGAAATTGTGGTAGCCTCATTTTCTGTCTTTTAAAAAAAATTTATTTATTTACTTATTTCTAGTGAGAAGGAAAGGGAGGGACAAAGAGAGGGAAAGAAACGCCAAGCATGTGCCCTAACCAGGAACCAAATCAGCGACTCTGGGCTTTGCAGGACGATGCCCAACCAACTGAGCCACAGCGGCCAGGGCCTGATCTCCTGTCATTGTGAAATCTACTCCCCAACTTTATGTTTGCATTTCAGAGAAAGCCAGGACTGTCTGGGTTTCAAGGGTTCAGAATATTATTGTAAACAAGTGGGCCTTTCAAAAACTCGTTTTTATTATCCCAGGCCAGAAGCTGGCTTTTGGTTTGGGGGCTTAAATTTCCCTCTACCTGTCACATGGAGAGAGACCCATATAACATCTGACCAGGCACTTCTTGTGCTTTCTCTTTCAGAGGGTAAATACATATGTCATTCCTACTGCCGAGACCTGGTACATCTGGATTATCCACAAAATGGGAAATTACCAACCTGCCTGCCCACGTGTGAAGTAAGGTTTTCAAGCCAAAAGTACACTCAGGTAGGCACTACCGGGTGCTTGCAGAGCTCTGGGTTTCAGGTGCTGCCATCCCTCACGTGCCTGTAGAATGGTCTTCGCACCTTCATGGTTTACCTGTGTCCCTTCACAGGTTCATGTTCCCTCTCGGCCATTACTCCGTTCCTCTGGGCCTGTCACATTGGATCTCAACTGTGCTGTGGGCTGTGACTTTGTAAATAACACAATGGAATGCACTGATGGTTAGCCCGACAGATCTGGGATAAAATGCGAGCCTTTAATCTGCCTGACTACCTGTCCCCGTGCGGGATGTGGTCTTGTTGACAGGCGCACTCAGCGCTGCTGAAAATCAGATGTGAAATGTGGATGTGTGGGTTGGTTGTTTCTTTGTCCGATAAAGAACCTCAGCATGAACACCCTGCTAGGGAATCCATCCATTTTTTCACTGGTTCCATTAAAGTAAGGGCCTCCAACTAGTAGGTTGTTACCAACTTCAAAATATGTCCTCAGCCTGGTTTCTGGTAGCATGATGCGGGACACAGGCTAGCAGCGTCCGAGTCATTATGGATGAAATAAAACATACACATGGACTAACGAGTCCAGTGGAGGAAACAGGATGACAGCATGGCTTTTCTCTCAAGGGGAGCAAAAGCAACGGCCTCCACCATGACAGGCCTTTATTCTATCTCTCCTCACATTAAAGATGGTTCCCCTTCACTCTCCTATGTTACCACAAAGGAGCCAATGTCCCTCATTACATCACAGAAGAAGGATATTAGCAAATGAATAGGCAAAAGTGGTTGAGCAGGTTACACTAGTCCCTGCAAGGTTTAGCACTTGCAGGGTGAGGGAGTTTCCAGTAAAAAGCAGTTTAGGTATAGTGCAAATCTGATTACCTATGAGAGAACCTATCTGTGGGTGTGGGTCCTGTGCATCTCTGAGTGGGAGCTGGGCCCACACCATGCAGAAGGGTCTGCCACATCTCCCCCTTTTCATTTTAATAGAACCGCTATGATCCCACAAAGCTTGCTGTTTGCTGATCTCCCACACAACCCTGGGAAAATAATTTGCAAATATATCAAAATACATAGAACATTATTATAATCAGTAAGCAACCAGTGGTTCCAAAGACCCACATTTTCAGATTAATTCCAATCAATCATTGTTAGGCAGTAATGGTCAAATAGATAACATTCAAAGACTCAAAAGGGCCCATTCTGAGTCAGGGTCAGATAGCTAAGGGACATAAAATTTTGGGGAAACACTTATTTCAGGCTTGGACCCTTATCATTTAAATTGAGGGTACTAGCAAAGTAGGCTTCACAGGATTTTGTGCTTTCTTTGTTAGGCCTGATTTCCCTGGGGAACCTGCTCTTTCCAGCACAGGGCTGCACCCACCTCCAGCATTGTTTCAGGCTTAAGCGGATTAGAGCCATGAAGCAAGGGATAAGGGAGACACCTCCTAGACGGAAATGGGGACCCGGGCTATGTCAGAATAGCCAGGGGGTGAGAATCCATCACCCTCTTTTTGCTGCAGCCCCCTGAGTCCTTCCGTGAGGGCCTTCCAAGTGGTTATGCCTGTCTTGGGTGACCCCTCCCTTGAGGGAATCTTACCCGTCATTGGCTAACTGACCAAGCATTGGAGGCCAGATATGGATGAAGCAGAAGCTGTGCTCCTGCCAAGGAGGTAAGCTTTGTCTCCTTAGTGGCTCAGGACCTCTTGACAGTACAGATCCAGGAGAAGCGGGTCCCTTGGGCTCTTACTCAGCCCAGCCATAGGGTGCTACAGCCTCTGAGACCAGGCAGTGCAGTTCCCAACATATAATCTTCCAGCTTTTTCATTTGTAAATGCAATTGTAACTGTTAATCCTGTGGAACCTACTATTTGCTGTTCCCGAATGCAATCTTAAGAAAACAACCTTTATATATAAGGCACAAATGGGGATTAAGACAAAGGGGGATCCAAGGGCTGCTAAAACCCAACCTTGTAAGTTCAGTCCATTGAAACAGTTTTTAGGGTTCAACCACTGGACTTTATGGGGCATCGAGGGGTTGTTGCTCTCTGCAGGTGCACCCAAGCCCAGCCCCTGTCATTGGGGCAGGCTCCACCCTCCTCTGTTGGCAGGCACAGGCCTGTAAGTGACAATGTAAGCATCTGTTTTTTTTTATGGTGGTTCAGGGTCAGCTGGGCCATCTGGTCTATCAATCAATTGACTCTCAGCTCCAGGTAGCAGAGCTTGATGTCTGTCCTGCTCACGATAAGGCTTTACTCTTTTAGCTGGTAGCTAGGCAAGACCTGTAGGGATGGAAACACACATACCCTCTTCCCCAAGTTAGCTACAGGGCCCTGCCAAGAGCCATCTCCCAGCAAATCTCTATATAAAACCTGAGGATAAGATGACTTTGGCTCCTTCTTCTGAAAATGTTTCTCAATTGGAGTACAAAGCAATTCACCACAATTTAGAAAATTATAGGTAAACATGGCTAACATAATCAAATTTTCAGGAGGAAGGACTCATGACTCCCCCTTTTTTCTGTTTAAGAAGATTTTTAAAAATATGACGAGCCCATTCTACAAATTGTCTGACCAGTTGGATTATAAGAAAAACCTGAGCAGAATGGGGAAGGTGTACAGGGCCATTATCAATTTTAATTTGCTGAGGCCATTTTAAATGATTACAGGCCTCAAGCCAGAGGGCTTGTATATTTTCAGCTTAGCTTGGAAAGACAGGCCCCTGCTGTTTCTGCAAGCTGCAATGCATTCACAGTTTTCAAGGAAAGTGGGAAAGATGGGAGGGAGAGAGGTGCTCTGAAAAAATATGTTTTAGACAAAAAAAAGGTTGCGCGCCAAGGGTCTTTTGTGACTCGACTGATTAACCATTTCCTTCGGGAGAATAGCCAGTTCTTACCCAAGGAAACGATTAGTATTTACATATACTGAGTTAAAAAATGGCACTTGGTTTTCCATGGAAAAGGGCTAGTTTTACACGAAAGACAATATACCTATATTTCATTTTTACAATAAAGGTCACAGCTCTGGCATAAACAAGAAGGATTCTTAATATTTTTTAACACGTGGCACCCCCTATCCCACTCACAGCAAGCTTTAGATTGACAAATCTATGAACACCCACAACTTTCAGAAACAGACTTTTTTCTACTGGCAAATACATTTACTTTTTTAAAAAAAATGGTCGCAAGTGCACTGGTGTGTCTGGGCGTGGGGAAGATCCCCAGCACGTACCGGACCAGGGAGAAAAAGAGGCTTGGAAACCAATCTCTTCTCCGAGCAGCTGATCCGCCCAGCAAAGAGACCTAGGCCTTGGCAGGTGAGGCTGCAGCAGAGGCGGGTGAGGCTGGGGCATCCTGCGGGTCACCACCGGGGCACGTGTTCCAGGGGTGCAGCACAGCCTTGGCACTAGCTGGCCCCAACCGGGGGCGAGCAGGGTGCGCAGAGCCCCAGGCCACGTCCGGCACGAGGCTAACTGCAGCCGACGCAAACCGCGAGAGAAGGGCCTACCTAGTGTGCGTGGTCCCTTCCCTTCCATACTTCCAAAATGCAAAGATCCCTTATCTGGGAGAAAATCAGCAGTCCCAAGATGCTGTTGAACCTAAAACAGTTCTTAGAGAGCCTGCTCCTCGGGTTGAGGTCCGCAGAAACCTTCAAAGAAATTTTCTTTTTAATGAGCTGCAAGACGCAGCTTAAAAGAAAGAATTTGCTGAGATGCCTGTAAACTGTAACTAGTTGATGTTTTTAAAGCTGATTAAAGGGAAAAATCTTTGGTCTTTCTCCCAAGCCCAGACCTTGGTTGAGGTCACCCCCCAGAAAAAGCTTGGGAGAGGGAGCAAACCTTCTGCTTACTAAAGAAGGCAGAGTTGCAGAGCAGTTGCAAGAGAGAGCGACCTAGGAAGAAAATCCTATTCCCCTGAATCCAACACACCTGACGACATTCCCAGAAAGGACTCGGGGTTGTTGGCCCTTACCTGGGCTGATGTGCACGTATTCCCACCAAGTTCGTGTGTTGTCTGTAATGACGATGGCTCGTGGCCTCTGAGTCCCTGTTCGGGCGCCAGCTGATTCCAGACACTGGCCAGCAGTGTCCAAGTCATTATGGATGAAAGAAAACATACACATGGACTACCGAGTCTGGTGGGGGAAATAGGACGACAGCATGGCTTTTCTCTCAAGGGGAGCAAAAGCCAGGGCCTCTACCATGACAGGCCTTTATTCTATTTCTCTCTCATTACAAGATGGTTCCTCTTCACTATCCCCAGGTTACCACAAAGGAGCCAATGCCCCTCATTACATCACAGAAGAAGGATATTAGCAAATGAATAGGCAAAAGTGGTTGATCTGGTTACACTGGTCTCTGCAAGGTACTTGCAGGGTGAAGGAGTTTTAGCAAAGAGCAAGCTTCAAAAGAGCCTAGGTATATTGCAAATCTGATTACCCATGAGGGAACCTATCTGTGGGCGTGGGTCCTGTGCATCTCCGAGTGGGAGCTGGGCCCACACCACGTAGAAGGGTCTGCCACAGTGGCGTACCCATCTCCACTGTTTTCCTAGTTTGCTGAAGTTTTCAGAAAGAAAGGGGTACAAATGGTGGTGATGCCTGCTCCTCTGCAAATCTGACCAATTCTAGCATCTCCTTTCCTGGCACATCAAGAGTTTTCTTTAAAAGTCAGTTGTTTTTCCCCCAAAGCATGGGGACATTTGCATTAAAGGATCTTGGTGTCTTGTCAATTTCTGGGAGCTCATTGGCATGTCTGAGCAGGATTCCTGAAATTAGGCAGCAATATTCATCTTTCCTTCACATGTGAATGAAACTAATTTCCAATTTGGGGCCAAGAGGCTGTTTTTCCTACTGCTTCCTGACCAACGCTGAGTACAAAAGGCCAGACCCATGGATTTGCCTGCTTGTTTTTGCCCCTAACAAAGTCAACACTTGATCCGGGAAACAATAGCTGTTGTAAAGAGTTTGTTCAGCGTGTGGTTTGCATCTGCTGAATTCCCACTCAACTTAACTGCACTGGGCAGGGGCATGGGAAGGGAACAGGGAATTGGTAAAAGGCATAAAGAATAGCTCATGTGGCCAACCGGTGGCTTCATTTTGAGTAGTAACTGATGTGAATTTTTCAACTGGAGCCTGTTGAAGTTCCTGCAAAGTTGTACCAGCCTTACAGCTAAGTTAGAAAATGCCTTCATCTCAGGAAGAAAAGCTTGGATTAGGGATACAGTTTGTAATTTAATGGGGTGACTCTGGAGCGAGCAGAGAAGAGAATAAAAGTATTATGAGATACTTTAGGGAGAACAGATATATGCTTATTTGGCTTGAACAAATGTAGAGTTCAAGTGTAAGGTTTACACTTTGTGTTTACACTTCCTGGTTTACTTCAGGAAGGTTCTCAAAAGGTACCCAAACTACCAATACTTGAATAATTTACATTTTTATACAGATTTTAAAAAGTAATACTGAGCTCTCCCACGTGATTTAAAGTTTTTGTAAATGATAGAGCAATTTGATATTTAATTTCTTTTAGTTCCATTATTTTTAAATTATGGAATTACAGATTTTTTTAAAGGTCTTATTTACTTTTAGAGAGAGGGGAAAGGAGGAAGAAAGAGAGGGAGAGAAACATCAATGTGTGGTTGCCTCTTACACACCCCCAACTGGGGACCTGGCCCACAACCCAGGTATGTGCCCTGGCTGGGAATCAAAACAGTGACCTTTCAGTTTGCAGCCTGGTGCTCAATCCACTGAGCCACAGATTCAGAAGTTAATGTTCCAAAGAGTCCCAGATTTGGTTTGCTAGAGAGAGCCATGCAGAACATGTAAAGTATATATATAAAATTATATATTTATATAATTGTATAAATTATAATATATATTTGAGTATATAATTCTTGTATATTAGGTTAAGAATGTTCCTGTCCTGCCCAGGTTACTTGGTTGGAGCGTCCTCTTGTACACCAAAAGGTTGCAAGTTCGATCCCTGGTCAGGGTATGTTGGGGAGGCAACTGATCCATGTTCCTCTCTCTCTGTCTCTCTCCTTCCCTCCCTTCCTCTTTCTCTAAAAATCAATAAAACATATCCTCAGATGAGGATTTAAAAATTGTTTGAAATGTCCTCAACTGGGAGTGCCACCCTAGCACATCATTCCCTGTATGTGCGCCCAGGGGATAATGGTAGGTACTGCCCAGGGAGTGATGAGAATTCAGTCAGGCCTGGAAAGCTTCCTTTTCATGAGGCCCACCCAGAATGCGGTGCTCCAGTTCAGTGTCTTAATCGATCTGCTCTTGTGAACTGGGGTTTGATACTGTGCTTTTCTGTTCTCAGCTTTAAAGGTAATAAATGGCAAATGCAACAGTTCTAACATCATTAATAGGATTCAGAGCCTTAGCAATATCTCGAAGGTAATTAACCCTTTGGAAGTGTGTATCAGCTGATTGAATATGTTGCAAGAGCTCTCTGCATAATTATAGCCACCAGTGCCACTGGCTTCAGCCACTGATAGAAGGCTAAATTTCAGAATGATTTCAGTTCAGTGGAACACCTTAAACAGAATAGTTCAAAGAGAATTTCCTAGAAGCTGCAGAATTTGGCCAAGAATCCAGAAAACAATGATCTCACACTTATTTTGCTTCTGCGATTTGATATAATGAGGGTTTTAAGAGATTGCTGGAAAGCACTTTTCAACTATAAGATGTATTTTAAAACATATCCAGTTATTTATCAACTTTACATTTTGATGACACCTGGTATTTAGTTTGTAAATATAATACAATGAAGATTACAAAACTCAAATTTGACTGACTTTTCAAATCAAAATGCTTTCATAGTTTATACATATTTATGATTATGAAAATAAAGCATAATTATTATAGAAGTTTTGGAGAATGTAAAAAAGTTTAAGAAAAGCATTAAAATTGCCTACAATCCACTACTCAGAGGTAATCACTTTTAATATTTTAGTGTCTTTCCTTTTTTTTTCAGTGTCTATTATCTATATGTATTTCTTCGTGAAATTGAAATCATTAGCTAGATCGCTAGATACACAGATGCGCAGGGAGAGATAGAGACCTACCTTCATCACAGTGTGACCGTTCTCCTAGTCACTGTATGTTCTTTGAAAACATGGCTCCTAAGCTATAGTAATCCATCTTATGGATATTTCATACTTGATTTAACAATTTTGATTCTTTTGGTGCTCTTTCTTACTGTTATAAATGAAGCTGCAATAACATCTTTGTATGAAGATCTTTTCCCCACATTGCTGCTTATTTCCTTAATACAGACAGATTCCTGAAGAAGAATTACTTGGTCAAGAGCTTTAATGGCTCTTAATACATACTGTCAAATCCTTTCACCGAAAGTTTGTACCAATTTACCCTCTCCCCCGTAGTCCCTAAGCAGCATAACTTCCCCTATAGTCTCCTGCATAATATATTCTGTTTAAAAATTCTCTCTCTTTTTTTTTTTGCTTAATCACTTAGGGTTTGGAAGGTGAGGTGGGGAAATGATAGAACAGCTTGGTCTATTCCAATTTTTGAAAAATATAATGAATGAAGTTTAGGACTCAGAGGCGTTGGTGATTTTGTGACCCCTGCCCCCTCCGAATCCGGTCTTTCTCAGAAGGGCTCTGCAGAGAGTACGGGCTTCACAGTCCATTGTCCTCTTGAGACTCTGATAGTGGACCTTTTTCCTGAAGCAGGGAAAGACACAGCAGGTGTGTGTGAACTAGCCATGAAAGGGAGTATTGTACAAAAGCCCGCCACCGCCTATTCCTGATTGAGGTGAGGGCAGGATCCAAGGGTGAAAGCTGTTAGAAGAAAGAAAGTTGGGAAAACAGCCCCAATTATTCAAATCTCTGAGGGGTTCGACTACTTGTGAGGAGCCGTTGTTCCTCCCCCAGCTCCAAACCCCACAAACCACAGAGTCACACTCAAAGTCGTTGTGCGTTCTGTTTCCCTTGTGTTAGCACTTTTTAAACCGCATGCTCAGATTCTTCATTGCTCCCCATACAGCAGCACTGATTAGGTTCAACCACATGAATTTTCCATTTTTGTGGGCGAGAAATGGTAAACACCAGCTGATTTTATAAGGATCAGACATATTTAGGGAATTGTTCTTAATCATTATGAGTTAATGTTAACGTTTTCTGAGGAGAGCACCTTTGGGTGGGCCCTCTGGGCCATCAACAGCAGGGCACAGCCTTCTCTGCCCCAGGGCAAGGAGACTGGATGGGGATAGAGGGGCCCTCTGGATCACGTTTTTGTTTGTGTCAGGAAAGCCACCAGGGGGTGCTCTAGCACTGACTACTGTATATTTGCGCATTAGCCACAGACTCCAATTTTTTAAAAAATCAGTACTCTTAGACAAGAGTGGTCATTACCAGGGTGCGGGAAGGCAGGGAGGGTAAAGGGGGGTTAGGTGGTGACAGAAAGAGAATGAGGTGGTAAACACACAATACAGTGTACAGGTGACGTGCTGCAGAACTGTACACCTGAACCCTGTATAATTTCATCAACCAATGCCACCCCAATAAATTCATTAAAATTGTTCTAATATTAAACAACAGTAAATAAAGATATAAAGATCGTTAGTACTTATTGAGCACTTATTGGGCAGAACTAAGGTTTAGACACACCACCATATCATCGTTATTTTTATTGTGGACATTAAGTCTCTGTGTGCTCACCGCATGTTTCATTTACAATTCAATCAGCAAGATGTTATTTTTTATTTTTACAGATGAGATTTGAGGCTTACAGAGGTTAAATGATTTTACAAATGAGAAAAATAAAATATTTTATTTACAGGCTCAGTCCTTCATTAAAGTTCTCTTTCCTACCCTTCCCTCTTTTTTCCTCTTTTCCTACTAGGGATTGAAAGAAGATATAGTCTTGCTTAAAAAGGAAAAGAACTGAAGCTAATGTGCATACAGTCAGTAAAGTCTCCAGTCCCACCTGCCCCATGCCCAGGCGGTAGCGAGTCCTGCCACCCCCAGCCCTGCTCCCACACATTTCTCAGTCTGCTATGACTCTCCCCCCTTCAGGCTTGCCCTAGATGACTAGCTGGTCTCAGGTTCATCTGTATTCAAACTCAGAGGGGTGGGGGAAGGCGAGAGGAGAATGTTAGGAATCTCCATAACCCCCCAAAGATGACAGCTATGCTGCTTAGAGCACTTCACGGCGTACCAGCGCACTGCCTACGCTCAGTGAGCAAGAGCAAGGAGACACAGGCACACCGCCCCTGCTAGCTGGGTGGCCTCAGTTAAGTCGTTTAACCTCATCCACAGAGTGTATGTAACAAATGGCATATCTTATTCAGAGGCTTATTATGGATTTAGTTAGACAATGCATAGAAAAGTACTTAGCCCAGTGTTTGGCAGGAAACTATTCATTGTGTTGGCTATATGACAATAGTCTTAAATTCTCCCAGCAATCATATAAGGCAGGCATTTAGCACAGAATCTGCTTGGGCCATGATGTGCTGAGTGCTCCAGAGGAGGCACCTGAAGTTCCCAAGAGGCCAAGAGATGGTGCTAAAGGCCCACACCCAGTATTATAATTACAAAATATTTTCAGAAATGCTTTCAGTTTTTTGGTAGGTGAGCTATGAGATAGTATTTTCAACTAGATTGCAAGATGCACGCAGCACTGTAAGCCTGCCTCACAGAAGTGCTTAGGGCTTTCCAACAGCCTTCCAAAACCAGCTGGTGCCGGTCTCTCAGGGAACCAACAATGCTGTCACATCCCCCTCCCACCTCCCCAAATTTAAGAACTGCAAGGGTCTCAGCGTGGATAGGGCTACTGGCTTACACAGGATGTTTCCCTGCAGTTTTAGCCCTTGGTGGGATTTCTGATCCAAGGAACAAAACAGAACATATACTCCTTCTTGTTCAAACTCCTGGCCATCTCCCTCCTCTCTGGTTTCCTCTTAAAATGTGATGAAAACAGGTTCAAGATCTGCTGCAAAGCCTTTCTTACGTAGAAAGTGCAGGCAAATATAAAAGAGAAGTGAGCAGATTCCAGGAGGTGTCATGACCAAGGGAATGTTAAGAGTAGCAAATAAACTGTCAATGCCTTTAAAAACATCCCCAAGAGATGCCTGGTCCAGCCTCTGGCTCTTAACCAATGAGATTCAACCAGAGTTTATTGCATCTTCACTCCGTGTGGGGCACCGAGGATTCCTACCCATCCCCAACTGTAAGGAGCCCTTGGTCCAGGGAGCAATCTTGTGCACAGTGAACACCCGATCCCCATGTCACTCCTTCTGCATAGCCCTGCTTTGGTGGTGTGAAGGCACTTCATTCAGGAAATATTCATTGAATGCCAATCATGGGAACAAAATGTACAAAAAGCCCTGCCTTTGTGGAGCTCTTATTCTGGTGGGAGAAAACAGACCATAAACAAGAAACAAAATATGTACTTACACAGTATAATAAATTCTGGTAAGTTCTTTGGGGAAAGAAGTCTAAAAATGTAAGGTAATCTGGATTGCCAAGGGGTTGTGGGCTTCAAAATTCTTAGTGTGGTAAGGGTAGGTCTCACTGAGAAGGTGCCATCTGAGACGGACTTGAGGAAGGTGGGGAGTGAGCCACACAGGTAACTGGGGAAGGAGCGTCCAGGACAGATCAACAGTGGGTGCGAAGGCCCTGGACAGGAGCGTGCCTGGCCTGTTGGAAGCCAGTGTGGCTACACAGACTGAGTGAGGAGAGGAGGGAAGAAGACACATGGCTGATTGTGATGGCCCACTATACAGATTCTGACTTTTACTCTGAGTGAAATGGAGATACACACATGGCTTGGTTTTGAACAGAGAGTGATGTATCCGAACTTCTCTTTTAAAAAGATTACTGGGGTTACCAGGTTAAGAATAAACTGCTGGGAGGCAGGGGTAGAATCAGGGAGACCCACTGGAGGTTTCTGTAGAAACCCAAGCCGGGGATTCTGGTGGCTCAGACTAGAGGCAGCAGCAGAGGACTAGTCTGATTCCAGCTATCTTTTGAAGATATGCTAACACCGATGAGCAACTGGAAAGACAGAATTTCCATCACTTGAGATGGGGAAGGCTGAGGGTGAAGCAGTTGGTGGGAGGAGATGAGTACAGTTTTGCACATGCTGACTTTGAGGTGTTTATTAGACCCACTAATGAGACATAAATAGTTGAATAGAAGAGCCTGTCTCCTCCCACTAGACTATGCACTCTGACAGAAGAATTTTTTCTTCTTCACCACTGTATTCTCGATGTGTGGCACGTAGAACAGACTCAGTTAATATTTGCTGGATGAATGAATCATACACTTTGATATAATACTATGTATTTGAAAACTGGACGAGTCTGGCCCTTAGAGTTTCAAACAAGACATTTATAGCTCATAAGGAACTCTTTGATGGGACTCTATCTTTGTTATACCAACCAAGGTCTCCATCTGAGAGGTGATTAATGACACTTGAGGATTCATTTCTGTGTTAGTCTGAATCCTCAAAGAAGGAGAAGCCAAGACAGAATTAGACAGGCAAGAGATTTACTACATTTGGGACCATCTGGGAAGGGTGAAGGGGAGGGAGCCAGGGAAAGTTGGGAGAGGCTGCCGGCAGCAGTGCAGAGCGGACACCTGCAGAGGAAGGGAAGGGAAGAGATTGGGGGGAAGAGCATGATGCTGCAGCAGGGTGTTGTGGGCAGTCCCTGAGCGCATTAATAAAATGGACTAATAAAACCCAAAATCCTGCCATTTATGACAATATGGATGAACCTGGATAACAAATTAAGTGAAATGAGTCAGACACAAAAGGGCAAATAGTATATGATACCATTTATGTAAGGAATGTAGAACAGTCAAAGTCATGGAGGCAGAGTGTGGGTTGGTGACTGTGATGGCCTGGGAGGCACGGGAAATGGGGAGGTATTAGCCAAAAAGCATCATGTTTCAATTACATAAGATAAATGCATTCTAGAATCTACTGTATTGCACAATGCCTATTGGTAATAATACTGTATTATACACTTAAAATTTTCCTAAAGGATGTATTTTAAGTGTTCATATCACAAAGTGATGATGATGATGATAAAAAAGGTAGGAGGAAACTTTTAGAAGGGATGGATATGTTGATGGCATAGATGGATATGTTTATGGTGATGCTTTTGTGGGTATATACTTATCTCCAATTTCTTTTTTCTTTTCAAAGATTTTATTTGTTTACTTTTAGAGAGAGGGGAAGGGAGGGAGAAAGAGAGAGAGAAACATCAGTGTATGACAGATACATCAATTGGATGCTTCTCACAAGCCCCCAACTGGGGATGTGGCTTATAACCCAGGCATGTGCCCTGACTGGGAACTGAACTGGTGAACTTTCAGTTCACAGGCTGGCACTCAGTCCACTGAGCCACAGCAGCCAGGGCTTATCTCCAGTTTCATCAAGTTGTATGCATTAAATATGTATAGATTTTTATGTATCAATACCTCAATAATGTGATTTTTTACAAGAATTAAAAGGATGGAAACTTGAAAACAGTGTTCATTAAAAAGGAGTCTGCAGCATTCGGGAATGGCCTGCACTAGTCCCCCTCCTTGCCCAGTCTGTGGCTGGAAGCAGCCTGTAGGAGGCGTGGCTCTGAGCAAACGCACAGTGACTCCGGAAGGCCAGCAGCTGGGGGCTCAGTCAGCTCTGCTCCTGCAGCACGAGGTCTGAACGGTGCATTTTCACAGCTGCCACAGTACACCCCTTGCATCACACAGATGTACTTCTCCATGCAGGTTTGGGGAGCAGCAACTCCATAGGTCCCATGGACCCCTCTTACTGAGGGGAAACTTAGAAGAGGAAGGTTAATGGGACACACTACAGCCCCTGTAGCTGCACTTGGTCTCAGGGACACCACTGGTACTCACTCACCCTCTCCTTCCCTCCCTGTAGCTCCCCTCACCCTCAGTGGCTTGCTTTGTGATGTGACTCAAGCCATCACTCCTGAAGGCCTGAGTTCCCCAGTGGGTCCTTGGGAGTGATGATAAGTGGGGCCACTCTTGCTCTCACTCCTGGGCTCCCAGACCCACACGTTCTTTCTTTGGGGACACAGCACCACAGGGACATCACTGCTTTAACACATATTCTTTTTTAAAAAATTTACTTATTTCTTAGAGAAAGGGGAAGGGAGGGTGAAAGAGAGGGAGATAAACGTTGATATGTGAACCCAGGCATGTGCCCTGACTAGGAGTCAAACCTTTTGGTTTGCAGGCCAGCACTCATTCCACTGAACCACAAGCAGCCAGGGCTGATGTAATGCGTATTCTTCATCCTGCAGAATGGCACTCGGTGTTCGCATAGCGTTCCTCTAAGCTGGCATCTGGTGCATCTAGAAGGCCCTTCTATTGCATCTGGCTGCTTCTGGTGGTGAGATACATGACAGGGCCACTGGATGCCATGGTCACGGGCCTACTCCTGCACTTCCTTTGTTGTGAAGTGGGGCCCCTGGTCGGACACTGTGTTGTGTGGGATTCTACACCTGTGGGTCAGGCAAGTTATGAGACCCCAGCTAGTGATGCTGGCAGGGGCTCCATGGGCAGAAAGGCAAACACTACTTGGAATAGATACCTATCCTTTTGAGGGTGAACCTCTGGCCTTCAGGATGGAAGGTGCCCGATGCAGGAGACTTGGCAAAAGGTGGCCAGTTGTCCACAAAGAATAGTGTCAAATTAAGAGCTCAGCCTTGGTCTCCTTTGCTGATAGTTGCACATTCAAAGGCAGCAGCAGCTAAGTCAGCCTTGGTACATGGGGGTTCATGCTGTTGGGCCCACACAGACTCCGTGTCTGCCACCATGGCCACTCTGTTCATGGGCCCAATATACTTTTGGGGGGTTGGCTAATCATGAAGGTTGACTAATGTCACCTGGCTAAGTCATTTTGTCTAATTGGTTGATCAGGACCTCTTCTACAACAGATGCTTTCTGGTAGCTAACACGTGACACAAAAATACAGTCCATGCCCATTCCTGTAAGTCCTTGTGTGGTCCTGGACTAGCCCTTGCCGGCCAGCCAGGCCACTGGCTACTGTACAGGCATTTGTATATATTTGGGCCATTTCTTCCACGCAAAGTGAATGACCTGGGGCAGGGCTCACAGTACTGTGCACGGGTAAACAACTCTCTCCAACGTCTTTCAGGGCCCCTGCTGACCATGGCAGTAATACAGCCCCTACCCATTTTCACCTATACCCATGCACAGAGGCAACCCACGTCCGCTTTTTCAAATTAAGCTCCAGCTTTATTTCGCCTCCTTCTTCAGCTGATTGGAGGAGATGCCACCCCTTCCCCATAACCACATGTCCAAGGTAAAGCTGCAGGGTGACATGGGGGTCTGGTGACAGGGGCTACTTGCTCAGGCAGCACACTTGGACTCAATCCAGAATGCACCATTTCCACCTCACAACTGACTGCTGCTGGGACCCATCCTACTTCATGACTCTATGGATGTGACAGAACCCAGTTCAGAATGGGCTGCTCTGGAGGAGCAGTTACTCGGTGCACCGTGGCCAAGCACTTCTATACCTCTTCAATCAGTGGGTGCTAGATCTGAAAATTAGCTGAAGTGTGGGAACTGTGTGAGAGAATTTGACTTTTTTTAAAAGATTATTTATTTATTTATTTTTAGAGAGGAAAGGGAGGGAGAAAGAGAGGGAGAGAAACATCAATGTGTGGTTGCTTCTTGAGCACCCCCTACTGGGGACCAGGTCAAGGCATGTGCCCTGACTGGGAATCGAACCAGCAACCCTTTGGTTTGCAGGCTGGTGCTCAATCCACTGAGCCACACCAGCTAGGGAAGAATGTGAGTTTTTATTGCAGTGATATCCCACAGCCTCCTGCTCCTCCATTCTGGCCCTTTCCTGGTATAGATACTATATAGCACCCTCTTAGGTGTTCATCACTTTTGACCTTGGAGACACCATGCTGTATTAACCATTTCATAGATCCCTTCAGGTTAAGCCTCCTTGGCTGCCCCTCTGACCTTGCTGGTCATTCCAAGTAACTGTGGCCTCCTGCTTCTTGTCGTTTAAGTGCAACCACCTGGCCTCTATCACACTAGAGCCTCATAATTCCACAGATATTAACAAGCCCAACTCTCTTATTAGTATTGGGTTGGCCAAAAATTTCATTTGGTTTGTCCCACACAATGGCTCTATTAGTGCTTAGTGGTCTTTAACTTCACTCGAAACAATTATTAGATTGTATTGTGACAGCTGTCATACCAGCGTGCATTTTTTAAAAAGCTTATCGAAATAGGTAAATTTTTGTGCAGCAATTTTAATATTGAAGATAGAAGAAGATATGCAACATTTTCAGCATATTATGCTTTATTATTTCAAGAAAGATAAAAACCTAACTGAAGCTCACTAACTAAAACTCAAAAAAAGATTTGTGTAGTGTATGGAGAAGGTGCTGTGACTGATTGAACATGTCAAAAGTGGTTTGCGAAGTTTCTTGGTACTATTGACATTTTGGCAAAGTAATCCTTTGCTGTGGGGCTGTCTTATGCATTGGAAGATGTTTAGCAGCACCCCTGGCTTCTACCCACCAGAAGCCAATATGGGAGATAACCAACATACTCAAAATATCCAAATCAGTAAAGTTATTGGTGAAAATGAAAAATGTGTCTTTTATTTTATGGAAAAAACATAATGGCCTTTTTGGCCAACCCTGTACCTGACTGCCACTTCTACCCCTGAACCTGACATGCAGGGGAGAGCCGCCACCTACCTTTTTAGCAATGCTGGTGCCCCTCTGGAGGTCTTGGTGAATGACATGTCCTCTAGGTCCCTGTGTGACCATTTTCTGAGCTTCTTTAGTCTTTCCTCTACCATTCATTGGGGCAGCTCAAGCATGTCCACTTCACTCAGATTGGCTCTCAGGTCTCTAGGTTCCCCAGAGCCACGTCAGCAGCTGTCCTCATCCTCTGAGGTTTTTATCAGGGTGGTAACTCCTGTGTCCAAAGAAAGTGCCCCCCAAGTCAATGCACTCTTGCTTTTCTAGTCTTATATTCTTGCTTCCTTGATCAAATTCTCTCAAATTATTGCAATATAATTCCAAGGTTACTTGCAGCTTCCTGTTGATACATCCTGGCTACTTCTCACAGCTCCTTTGACATACAATCTCTTTCTCCTCTATTAAATCCAGATTATTCCCTTCTAAGTCCTGCTGGGGTTTAATCCTCTTTATTAGCTTGGGAGCCAGTAGAGGAAGTAGGGGCAGCTCCTGAGAGTGCCCCTCAGGAGGGGGATGGGGTCTGTGCTGTGTGGTCCAGCCTGGTGAAAGTGCTCGTGCTACTGACACGGAGTGCCAGCTTGGCAGCCTTGGAGGGCTCAGGGCCTCTGCCAAGCCAGCAGCTGGAGAGGCATCCATCCAGATGTTCCCATACTGTGTTTCAGAGTTCCAGCTTTCTCCAAACAGGTCCCTGATCACCGCATAACTGACTTGCCTGAGCTAAGTATTCAAATATCTCTGGAGCTCCACGACTTCATCAGACCCTCAGTCAGCTGCTCAGCTCTGTCAGTTCTTCCGCTGCAGGAGAGAAGGGCCTCTTTGTAAGGACGGAAGAGCATCTCTGGTTCTCACACTCATCTGTATTGTTCGTTACCCCTTGGCAGTGCCTCAGGGCAATGTGGCAGTAACCAGTCAACTCTGGTGTTCTTGAAGGTATTGTTGCCCTCATATCACTCAAATGTCTGGGTCCCTGTGCCTGCCACTGCATTCCTCTCCACAGGGACATTCTCCCAGGTCACTGCAACAGCCTTTAGTAATTGCGCCACCACCTTGTTCCAGGGACCATCCATGCTTCACGTAACACTCAGGGTAGCATCCTCTTTGCTTGCTAGGCTATGAGTAAGCGAGTCTCCAAACCCCACCTTCCCTTTTGTTTTCTCAAACAGCTGGCACCACAGGGGTAAGTCTGGGTTCTCTGAGAAGCAGAAGCCAAGAGGGGATTAAATATGTACGAAATGTATTAGGGGAACACTTGTTAAGGATAAAGGGGAGGGAGCCAGAATAGGGAGAGGCAAGAGAAAGAGGGATCAGGCGGGAGAGTCTTGGGCTGCACTCACAAGAATAGTTCAGCCACGCTGATGGGGAGACCTTGAGCCTGAGTCACGCCTGCAAGGAGTCCTGCCTCTTGCAGGACTGGGCCTGCATCGGTGGCCCCTGCTTGCTCAGTCACTGGCTGGAAGCAGCCTGGGAAGCGTGGTCTCCAAGTAAGTGCGGGGGTGGGTCGGAAACATCAGCAGCTGGGACCATCAGTCATTCACACTCCCCACAGCAGGAGATCTAAGTGGTGTGTTTTCAAGGCCACCACAACAGCCTACTTATATCACTATTGTTTGTGTATTTTGTGAGTCATAGAATAAGGTGGTTGGATCTAACCTCAGAGATGATTTCATCTAATGTCTTCATTTAAAAGATGAAGGAAGAGAGACTCCTAAGTTTTAAATAAACTCTCCCAAGGCACAGGAATTTTGGATTGGACGCTGTTCTCCAGCGAAGCCCATTCTGCATCTTGCAGCACACTCCACATTCCTGGCCCCAGGCACTAGACGCCAGTGGCCCTCCTCCCCCACCTGGGGACGAGAAAAACTGCCCTCTCCCTTTCTAAAAACTCCCTGGAAGCAGTAAGGTCCCAAGTGCCACTGAACAGGGTCAAAGTTGTTGTGCAGATGTGACCCCTGTACAATGCACTTGTGTAACATCAAGTACACATATAACAAAAAATGCCCCAGAGAGCCCCGCCCATTCCTGCTTCAGAGAGTTGTCTGCATCTTCACGGCATGAATCTTGCACATAGAAGCTCTTTAGACATCCTGGTGAGGAGGACCATTCATTGCAGACAATTCTGATAGTTTAACTGGCCTTCTTGGTATCTTTACCTGAGCAGATAAAAAGTACCTCAAAACCAATCCTCTCCTCCACCCCCCTCTTTCCCCCCTAAATAAATGACACTCCCCACAGCTAGCTGTTAAGGTAAAAACCTGGGAACCTTCCTCGATTCTTTTTTCTCTTTCTCTCTACATACAATGAACGAACTCAGTTGGCTCTGTCTCCAAACTATAACCAATGTCTCTCTGGTTTCCCCCATGTCCCTGGCTGCCACCCTTGTCCAAGCCATTGTCTTCTCTCCCTGGCACCACTAGGCCAACCTCCTATGTGTTTCCTGCATCATTTACACACAATATGAACATAATATTTAAACATGTAAATCAGATTACATCACACACCTATTTTAACTGCTACTACCTTTAAAATAAAATCTACACCCTGACCAGTATGGCTCAGTTGGCTGGGCATCATCCCAAAGAGTGAAAGGTCACCAGTTCAATTCCTCGTCAGGGCACATGCCTGGTCAGGGTCTCTGGTTGGGGCACGTGCAGGGGGGTGGCCAATCGATGTTTCTCTTTCACATTAGTGTTTCTCTTCCTCTCTTTCTCCCTCCCTTTTCCATCTCTCAAATACATACATACATACATACATACATACATAAAATCTACACTCTTTACAATGCCACAGGACGCTTCATGGTCTGGTCTTTGCCTACCTCACTGAGCTTGGCTCATACCACTGCCCTGTTCAGTCAGCCACCAGCTCAGCTGACTCTTGCTCTGTTCCTTAGATAGGCTGAGCTCAGTCCTGAGCTCCTTTGCTGTTCACTCAGCCTAGAATACTCCCCGCAGATCCTCTCTCAACTGGCTCCTTAATTCAGGTCTTGGTTCAAATGCCGCCTCAATGAGGCCTTCCCTGACCACCCAAATGAAAGCCGCCTCCGCCCCACCATTATCTTCTAACACATTACCCTGTTCTGTCTTCTTCGCATAATTTACACTGACTTTATTTTGTTTATTTCGTGTCTTCACTAGAGTGTCAGTTTCAAAGGAGAAGAGGCTGTGTCTGTTCTGTTCATGGCTGCATCCCAGCCTGTCACAGATTGGGTTCTCAAAACCATGCCTT
Organism: Anoura caudifer; assembly: GCA_004027475.1. Lineage (NCBI taxonomy): Eukaryota > Metazoa > Chordata > Mammalia > Chiroptera > Phyllostomidae > Anoura > Anoura caudifer. The sequence continues at coordinate 32,883 of PVKU01009162.1, forward strand.
GAATGAATGAATAGCACCTTTGATGTAATGGTCTCTGTATATCTAATGTCATTGCGCATTTTGACCATCGACTTAGCCTTTCGGCTTTCGGTACACACCATCCCAGACACCGGGGCTTGCTGTCTCACACGCTGTCGGTGGCGGTATTGACTTCAACTCTCTACTGACAGACAGTCTCTGCTGCTTGACAGTGGGACATGTGTAACTTCCAAACAGGATTTTTTTTATAAAACAAACAAGTGAGAGGCCCCTTGCCCTCTGATAACTACTATTCTAATTTTATTGGACTGAGGGCTGATAATTCTTTGTTAGTCCCTAAGTTCAGTAAATACCTTCTCTTTCACATCTCATTTCTGCAAGCTGCCACCTCCAACAGAGAATCATGTTCTTTGAGAAAACAATTCAGTTATGCCTCAAAAACTTTGCATATATTTTTAGCAACCACAAAACCAAATTCTGCATCCATAAATACTAGAATGTAAACTACAACTATCCTGTAGGCAAGAAATAAAAGGCTGGCATTCTGAATGTTGCACATAGAGGGCCAGCCTGCGGGGCAGATAGAGGACCTGCAGGTCCTCAAACGCTGGCCTCAGCAGGTCAGCAGCCACAGTGGCCTCCAAGGGCAAATCCTCTTCAGGGCAAGTGATATGAGGGTTGGTGTATTCGTGGGGACAGACAATTATAGAAACAAGCTGTGAAGACAGTAAGCAGTTTTCTGGCCATCACTGGTGGGTGGTATGTACTACTGAATTGAATAGCAACAATGCATGCTGGGTTGTAGATGGAAGTTTGGTGCCCTCTGAGTGGCACTGTTGGCTTCACTATGTGGCTGGTGATCCTCCAACAACAAAAACACCTACTGCTCATAAATTCATTTGGACAAACCATAAATTCAAGGTGTGTGACACTCCAGAACAATATGTACCTTACCTTACCCCTAGAAAGAAGATTCAGGAGTGGGTTCCAACTGCAATACCTTAAAAGTAAAGACAATGAAAAATAACTTAAACATTGAAAATAGGGGGCTTTTCATGTAGTTGCACTTTTATTGCTTAAAATTATTTGATTAAAAAAAAAAAAAAAAAAGAGTCCTGTCCGAGTAGCTCAGTTGGTTGGAGTATTGTCCCAATAAGCAAAGGTTGTGAGTTCAATCCCCAGTCAAGGCACATACAAGAATCAACCAATGAATGCACAAATAAGTGGAACAATAAATTAATGTTTCATTCTCTCTCTTTCTCACCCCCCTTCCATCTCTCTCTTAAAAAAGAAAAAAGTGAATGAAAGGCTAGCCCAGAAGCAGATAAAAATTGGTTTCAATTTGGGGTGTGTGTCAGGAGGGCCCTGAGGAGGGATGTTTTTTGCACCAATCACTGATCCCCAGAGAACTGAAGAGTCTTATTGATGGAACTCTATCCTGAATAAGTGAGGAGGGAAACTTCTCTAAGAATGCTCACCATCCTAGACATTTCTGCTTTTTTTTCCCTCCAAAGAATGCAAACCATCTTGTTTTACATTTTTTATTTTATCGCTTAATCCATTTGCATGGCACTGTTGCAAAGCATTTGAAGAACATTCCAAAGCAGAACTCATTGGAAATAAGGCCATTGGCCTCAAAATTCAGTGTCCAGCCATGCATTGCTCCTAGTGAGCACTCACTAGTACATTAACCAGACTCAGAAGTCCTGAAAGGGTCCGGAAAGGAGGCAGAGCCCCAGTTCCCAATGTCTCTGTCATGAGACTCATTGCCAAAATTACCAAGGGTGCAGGTGAATAGTGGGGGGCTGAAGTGATAGAAAATAAACCCCCAAAATGGCAACACTGAGAACTATAAAGCAAATATGAATTGAGGGGTCCACATACAGTCACTCAATGCTTTTCTAAGGCATGCCCTGGCTGGTGTGGCTCAGTGGATTGTGCACCAGACTGTGAAGCAAAGGGTCACTGGTTCAATTCCCAGTCAGGGCACATGCCTGAGTTGTGAGCCAGGTCCCCAGTAGGGGGCGCACAAGAGACAACCACACATTGATGTTTCTTTCCCTCTCTTTCTCCCTCCCTTCCCCTCTCTCTAAAAATAAATAAATAAAATCTTTTTTAAAGAATTTTTTAACATTTTATTTATTTATCTTTAGAGGAGAAGGGAAGGAGAGAGAGAAGAAGAGAAATATCAATGTATGGTTGCCTCTCATGCGTCCCTTGCTGGGAACTGGCCTGCAACCCAGGCATGTGCCCTGGCTGGGAATTGAACCACGATCCTTTGGTTCACAGGCCCACACTCAATCCACTGAGCTACACCAGCCAGGGCAATAAATAAAATCTTTAAAAAAAAAGAATTTTCTAAGGCAGAGACAAACAGACCACACAGGCTACTACTATCAGAAGCTCATACTGAGACCTCTTGAAAGACAGTGGGCAGGTTTACCACATTTCACTTTTCTAACCATTCTGTGTCTGTGAAATGGAGATCATTATGCATGCCTATCTTTATCTCCCCTGAGGTTTAAGGTTTCTAGACTCTTGAAAGTCAGAGGTGGTGTTTTTGTCATTGCCAGGTGGGCACCAAGGGCAAAAAGCAGTTGTTGAAGTGATTAGGTGCAGATTATGTAGGGCCTTATAGGCTGGGGCTGAGGCCTTGAACCCTGTGCTTGGGCTGTTCAGCAGACCCTGCAATTCACGGAGGGCAGGGATAATTGATTCTCTTTCCACTGGCCAAGGAGTAAAGGAGCAGCTGGGGTTTGCAACTGTTGTAGCAGATCGATTTCAAAAGAGGCCTGGTTAGAAGAAGCCTGTTGCAGGAGCTGGGCGAAGAGACAAAGGCGTGAGTGAGTGCCCGTGGGAGGAACTCGGGTGACACTGTACCTGAGGTGGAGAGGGTGAGAGTCACACCCTGGTTCTGAGTCCTGCTGGTGTCAGTCACAGGCTCAGTGCAGCTCTCTTGTCTGCGCAAGGACGGGTGCAAAGACACTTTTCCCTGGGGCCACATGCTTACTCCCTCTCTTCAGAAAGCCCGCGGTGGCCAGAGCTCGCACCTCCACGCTCCGCTCTTCCAGCGCACAGCTTCATACGGCTCCCAGCTTCCCTCGCATTGAGTGCGGCCACGTTACTGAGTTGCTGCCAATGAAACATGTGCGGGTGAGAGCTGACACCCCAGGCTCCAGCCATTGAAGGAGAAGGGACTTGTGGTAGTCAAAATAGGGAAGCTGCCAAGCTGGGGGAGCTGCCAAGCTAGAGACTGATGTGGGGTTTCACCCCTAAAGGTTTTGCTGGAGTATTTCCAAGAGGTTACGAGAGGGAAGTTGCTGGGGTTTCTGTGGTGCTGGCAGCTTATGTGCTTTTCAGCGACTGCCCTTCTTATAAGGAACTCATCCATGAGCCGTGACGCCTGTCCCCCTGAAGAGGACTCTCTGTGGACTCCGTATTCCTGACTGTCATCTTTGCCCAGCACCTCTGAATCCTTTCATTGTAACTGACACCTAATAAAGAAGGTGGCTGGTACTAGGTTACTTGAGATGAAAGGAAAGAGAAGGGGAAGGGGAAGGAAAGAAATATGAGTACTCGTGCTGTAGGCCAGGCTCAGGCCTGGCCCCCAAAACCTCCCGTGCACAACCATCGCTCTCTCCCCTTGTCCACTGGCTGATGGAGACGATTTTGTGAAGGTATTTTTCTTCTTCCTATTACAATAGAGGACCCTAGGCCTTGGTAAGGATCCCTAATCCACATTCAGTTTGAAATGGGACCATTTTCCATACCTACTTTGTCTCACACACATGCTGGTCTTACCTTCTTCTCCCTTCTCTGTGTCTGGAGCAGCCTCTGGACTCCTCCAGAGCAGGTTGGGTGCTTCCCCATCTGTTTGGGAGTCCCACTCTACAGGACATTCCAAAACGTACCTTGTTTTCCTCCCCCCACTTGTACCAGCCCTAAGGTGTAACAAACCCTTTCTGAGTTGACTGCCTTCCTCTCCCTGAAGTAGCCAGGTCAATTGAAAGTTTCAACGTGGAATGTGAGAACAGTTGGTTAGGACTACATTTTGCATCCAGACGCAGTTTTGGTCGGGACCTCTTTGTTTATAACTCCTTGAGTGTTCGGTGACCCCAAAATAGAAATGTGTATCTGGATGGCTGCTTCTCTCCTGCTTCTCCCCGGTAATATCCTCTTCTGCCCAAATTACTTCCCACTCTTTTAGAGAAGCCCCTTTCTAGAGAAGCCATATCCCTGTCTTGAAAAGCCATCTTTCACTGTTGCTATTGGAGCCTCCAGGCATCCTTCAGGAGCGTAGCTCCTTAGACAAGTTGGAAAAAGGCACCTCCTCTGGCAGCCACAGCGCTGCCCTGGAGCCCTGGCCTGGCTGGTGGAGAGAGCAGGCTGGATCTCAGCCTCCACCTGGCCTCCAGCCAGGTGCTCGGGTGCAGTGCACGAACTGCACGCATGCACTGCTAGTGCCTTGCACCTGGCTGCTGAAGTCTCCCCCCACCCCACACCGTGTTACCATCAGTTGTAACCAGTTCTTCTCTCCTTCAGCTCATCGCTGTCACTCCAGGGGCTCGAAGGCAAGTCTTCAGGATCTTAAGGTGACCCGAGGTGATTTTGGTTACACAGTGCCAAGTAGAATTCTGTGGACTGATCTAGGAACACAACTATGTAAATACCATTGTTCACGTGAGGAAATGTATCCTAGCTCTTTACAAACAACCAGCTTAAAGATAAGTCTTTAGGGGACAATCTGCCCATTAAAAACACAGGGCCTGTCTATAATGTGTTTGACTTCCTTCTTCTCATCCTTGAGCTTGTGAATGTCTGTCACTTACTCTGGCTTTGGCCTTAGCTGGCTCAGATTTGACCTTGGCTCTCAGACTTTGCCCTACAAGTTGCATGATCTTTGGAGAATAGATTTCTGCATGTAGTATTTTCTTTGCAACTTGAACCCCAAGCAAAGAATGTATCTTTGTAAATGATTGATTTAATTAAAAAGTGGACAGATACTGATTATACGCATTTCTCCTCTCTGAATGTTTGTTTTGGTTCTGTCCTAAAACGGAATCTTAGTGGCTAATGGGTTAGAAGCACAGATGTTTTAGCTCAGACTTTTCTCCCTGATAGTTCTCATCTGGGCATCACAATAATATCAAGGGACAGACAAAGCTGAACTCAACACCGTCACTTGACCTCATTCTTGATTTATAATTCTCCTGTTTGAGCAGAAGACCATCTCTGAAGTGTGTTTTTAATTTTAATATCTTTTTGTCCTGGCCTCTTTCTTTGTCGTCTACCATGTGTGCATCTGGCTGAACTTGCTGACTAGAAAACTGAAACATACTTCTAGTCAGCAGCCAGAAACAAAGGGAAAAATTGTCTGTCTAAAGAGCCATTTAGCTGCCTGTGTTCACCCCCAACACTCCCTTGCTTATATGAACAACCCCCACAAGAATCTAAGCTGCTTTTGTACTAATGTCAGGCATGACATTTCTCCCAGGGCTGTTTGGCATTGAAAAAGTAAGGGCTCTGCCATTGCAGGGTGGCTCATCACAGCCCCTCGAAGTTCTGTTGTGCCACATAGGAAGGACTTGAGGTACCTCAAGTCATCTGGCAAGGAACAATTTGGGTTAAGAGGTGTCTAAAACCTCAATCAGTTGACCTGGCCAGGTAGCTCAGTTGGTTAGAGCATCATCCTGATGCATCAAGGTTGCATGCAGGTTTGATCCTCGGTCAGGCACATACAAGAATGAACTAATGAATGCATAAATAAGTGGAACAACAAATTGATGTTTCTTTCTCGCTCCTTTTCTGTCTCTAGAATCAATTTAGAAAAAAAAAAAAAAAAAACTAGCTCAAAATTACATCCTTTTAATCCTGCTGGCTTCCCAGCTTCTTAGAACCCAATCAGGATGGTTTCAAGGAATTGGCAGTGACTTCATCTGGAAGCATTTTCTTGAAACACGTAAATATTTGTACCTCAGGGGACTCTCTGACTCAAGAAGGTTTACACCAGTGTGCACGCCGTGGAGGTAAAGCATAACTCATGGGACACTCTGAGGGGAGGCCAAGGTTTATCTAACGCTTAAGAGAATTTGAATTCCAGCAATAGGAGTGACCCCCAGCAGGAAAGGTCTATAGGAACAGAGAAGCAGGGTGTGTGTGGAACAGGCAGTACCTGAAAGTCAGGCTTCCAGATGTGAGCGCAGTTATGGAAGTGGCACCCGGGAAATGTCCTTGAGAATGATAATTCGTCTCTGAGCTTGTCCTGCTCTGTGCTTTATAAAGACATGCTGCCGCTGCTGGGCCCAGAAATGGCAGCACAGAGAAGAGAAGCTGTCAGCTTTTTAATACAAGGGCTTCAGAGGACTACGAGGCCGCTTGGCAGCAGGAAATGAGCACACCCCCCCTCAAACCTGAATGCAGCCCCACTATTATGTGGCAACTCGGGAGAAAGCTGGCAATCTGACTTTGTACGGAGATCCTCAGGGCTGGGCTGAGGCTGCAGCGTTAATACATTTCCTGATCATTCAGCACTCTCCTCTGTACTTTCTTTTCTTTAAGACACCTGTGTTTTTTGGCTGCCACGAGGGGAAAAAAGCCAGCCCTTGGCAGCCTCCTCTGATCTGGCATTAACAGCATCACACTAGTCATTTCCAGCAATTATCTCCCTATCATAGATGTTCTGTGCAGAGATTTGGGACACTTTCTTTGTGTAGTTCCAATGCATACATTAAAATCAGGAGATGAATTCCGTTCAAACCATCTCTCCTCTTCTCAGATTCCCTGGTGCTTGGCCCAGCCTAGTCATAAATGGATGAATAAATACACAAACCAAGGCAGCTGGCAAGGACAGTGGGGACAAGCACAGTGATTTCTGAGATTCCACTGGTGTAGGAATCACTCACTTTAGTCTATTCTTTCTGATAGCTAGAGGGCAAGGTCCTTCTACCAACCTCAGAATTCATAGATTATGACCTTTGTAAGCTTCCTCTTGTTTGAATTAGGCCCGGTTCCCCCTTTAATTTCTCCCACAGCTCCCTGAGTCTTCCTTCCATGACTTATATATCAGAGTTTATAATTGCGGATTTCTCTGTGATTATTTATTTTATGTCTTCCTCCCATTGACCTCATCAGTTCTGCTCGTGTTTGACTTCCTGAGGCTGGCATATGGTTAGGTCCAATAAATATTTATTAAATGAATAAACAAGTGAATGAATGAATGGAGCTTGAAGGAACCCTAGAGACAGTCTGGTGGCTTCTCTTTATAGATGAATATACAGAAGTTAAATGACTTGCCCAAATCTATGAAGTTTGTTTTTTTGTCTTACATATATGAAGACAGATTGAATTTGTCAATTAACTCCAAAGTATTAGGGAATTCAAAGATGAATAAAACTCAATTCCTACTTTTAAAAAACAGCAGTCAAACTGTTAAGATAGTAATAACTATTCATTAAGTGCTTACTAATGCATTAGTCATTATTGCTTATAACAGCCCTATGAAATAGGTCTTATTATCCCCATGTAACAGATATGGAAAACTAAGCTCAGAGACAATATTGCTTGAGATAATAAAGATAATAAAGCTCAATTGTATTGAGCTTTTTACTAGGTACTAAAGCTGTTTTACATGTTTTACCTCTTTTTTAAAAATCCTCACTCAGACTTCTGGCCAAGATGGAGGCATAGCTGGACACACTGTGCCTCCTCTCACAACCAAGATTAAGGACAACAAAAATATAGAACCAAAAAAAAGAAAACCCAACCAGGACAGAGAGAAAATTGAATTGTGCGGGAGTCCGACAACAACAATTCACCCAGACCGGTAAGAGGGGCGAAGTCAGCAGCTGGCGGAATCGGATCGCAGCAGGATAAGCCAGTGGTGGTCCCGGGTGCGCAGTCACTCCAGGCGCACAGGCGGTGGCATTGCCCAATGCGAGGAGGCCAAGTGGGGCTCACAGGGCAGCGGACCGCGGACACACATTCGCACACAGTTAAACCAGATGAAAATGGGCAGCAAGACAGACTGTGTGACTCAGGGCCCCAGCGCCGGAAGTGGAGCCTAAAAGCATCCATTGAAAATACTTGTAGGGACTGAGGTGCCGGGAGGGAGTCCCAGCCTCACAGGAGAGTTCGTTGGGGAGACCCACAGGGCCTGGAGCATGCACAGGCCCACCCACATGGAAATCAGCACCAGAAGGGCCCAATTTGATAGGAGAGAGAGGCTGAAGGGACTGGAATCCGCAAGACAGTGGGGAGAAAGCCCCATTGTTCCCTCTTGGACCCCGCCCCCACATCCAGCATCACAACCCAGCAACTGGGCTGCCCTGCCCTGGTGAATACCTAAGGCTCCACCCCTCACTACATAACAGCCGAGACCAGACCAAAAAAAAAAACCAAAAACAAGGATGGCTCAAAAGGGAGAATAGACCGGGGCCCCAGAGCTAATTCATCTGAGGGACCAGGAGGTGGTCAACCTATCAGATGCAGAGCTCAAAGCACTGGTAACTAACCTATCAGAAGCACAATTCAGAGCTCTGGTGATTAGGAAGCTCACAGAATTGGTTGATTTTAGTCACAAATTAGAGGAACAAATGGAGGCTACAATAAGTGAAATGAAGAAAAATGCACAGCGAACCAATAGTGATGGGAGGAAAACTGGGACTCAAATCAATGGAGTGGACCAGAAGGAAGAAAGAAACAACCAAACAGAAAAGAATGAAGAAACAAGAATTCAAAAAAAAAAATGAGGAGAGGCTTAGGAACCTCTAGGACATCTTTAAACTTCCCCAATCTGGCAAAGGAAATAGACTTCTAGGAAGTCCAGGAAGGTCAGAGAGTCCCAAAGAAGGTGGACCCAAGGAGGAACACACCAAGGCACATCATAATTCCATTAGCCAAGATTAAAATGAAGGAGAGAATTCTAGAAGCAGCAAGGGACAAGGGGACAGTCACCTACAAAGGAGTTCCCATCAGACTGTCAGCTGATTTCTCAAAAGAGACCTTCCAGGCAAGAAGGGCCTGGAAAGAAGTATTCCAAGTCATGAAAGGCAAGGGCCTACATCCAAGATTGCTCTATCCAGCAAAGCTTTCATTTAGAATGGAAGGGCAGATAAAGCACTTCTCAGATAAGGTCAAGCTAAAGGAGTTCATCCTCACCAAGCCCTTATTTTATGAAATGTTAAAGGGACTTATCTAAGAAAAAGAAGATAAAAAATAGGACAGTTAAAAGACAGCAAACTCACAGATATTAACAGCCACACCTAAAACAAAAGCAAACTAAGCAAACAGCTAGACCAGGATCAGGAACACAGAAATGGAGATCACATGGAGGGTTTGCAACAGTGGAGTGGGAGAAGGAGAGAAGGAGAAAAGGCACAGAGAATAAGTAGCATAGATGGTAGGTAGAAAATAGACAGGGGGAGGGTAAGAATAGTATGGGAAAAGTAGAAGCTAAAGAACTTATGACACATGGACATGAACTAAAAGGAGGAATGTGGGTGAGAGGGGGTGTGAAGGGTGGAGGGGAATGATGGGGGAGAAATGGGACAACTGTGATAGCATAATCAATAAAATATAATTTAAAAAATCCTTACCCAAGGATATGTTTATTGATTTTTAGGGAGAGAGGAAGGGAGAGACAGAGACAAGCATCAATGTGAGAAACATCGGTGAGTTGCCTCCCATATACACCCAGACTGGGGATGGAACTTGTAACCTAAGCATGAGCCCTGACTGGGGATCAAACCCATAACCTTTTGGTGTACAGGACAATGAGCCAACCAACTAAGCCTCCTAGGCAGGGCTGTTTTACCTATTTTTATAATTTATTTAATCTTCGAGGCTTGACTAGGGAAAGATTAATTTCTAAGATCATTCGTGTGACTGTTGACAGGACTCAGATTCTCACTCATTCCTGACCAGAGATAGTTCCTTGCTAAATGTACATTTCCATAGTGGTAGTCACAACAGGGCAGCTTCCTTTCCCCAGAGCAAGGCTGAAAGAGATAGAGACAAAGAGATTGAAGTTAAAGTCTTCATAACTTAATCTCAGGAGTGACTTGCCATCACACGGTCATTGTGATTTTCTGTTCATTAGAAGGGAAGAGAATGGTGCAGCCACACTCAGGAGAGAGTATCATGAAGTTGTGAATCCTTGTGGCAGGGGTCACAGGCCATGCTAGAGGCTGCCTACTGTGATGAGGTTAGTTAAATCCAAAATCAGCCAGTGTAATTCAGCATAGTATTGGGTTGGCCAAAAAGTCCATATGGTTTTCTCCACAAAATAAAGGACACATTTTTCATTTTCTCCAATAAGTTTCTTGATTTGGATATTTAAGTATGTCAGCTATCTCCCACATGGCCTAACATTGATTGTTCTCAATTAATGTCTCAATTTTTAAAAAAGATTTCACTTATTTATTTTAGAGAGAAAGAAGGGAGGGAGAAAGAGAGGGAGAGAAACATTGATTTGTGAGAGCTACATCAATCAGTTGCCTCTAGCACACCCCCAACTGGGAACCTGGTCTGCAACCAGGCATGTGCTCCGACCAGGAATTGAACCAGCAACTCTTTGGTTAGCAGGCTGGCACTCAATCCACTGAGCCACATCAGCCAGGGCTAATGTTTCAATTTGATTGCTATTAACTTCAATTGCTATACCCAATGGTAGAGCACAAAACTACTTAAACTACTTTTAACACGTTTGATCAGTCACAGCACCTTCTCCATACACTGCACAAATCTTTTTTTTTTTTTTTTTTTTTTTGCCTTTCAGGTGTGTTTTTACTTCTCTTGAACTAATGAAGCATGATATTCTGAACTTGTTGTTTATTTTCTTCCATGTTCAACATTAGAATGGCAACACAAAAATCCGCTAACTTTAATAAGTTTTTTAAGTGTACACTGATATGACAGCTGTCAAATACAATCTAAAAAAATGTTTCTAATGAAGTTCAAGTCAACTAAGTGCTACTAGAGCCATCTCATGGGGAAATCGAATGAACTTATTGGACAAACCAATACTGCTACAAAAAAGAAAAATACAATCACCTCCGTAGGTGCAAAGAAAAGTATTTAATAAAATGTGACATCTATTGATGATAAAATCCCTTAACAAACTAGAACTAGAAGGGACTGTTCTTGGTCTGATGAAAACATGTAATAGCAGCCCTGGCCAAGTAGCTCAGTTGGTTAGAGCATCATCCCCAAACTCCAAAGTTGCAGGTTCTATTCCTGGTCAGGCCACATACAAGGAGCAACCATTGAATGCATAAATAAGTGGAACAACAAATCAAGTTTCTCTCTTTAACTCTCTCTCCCTTCCTCACTTTCTCTAAAATCAATAATAATTTAAAAGGGATATAATAGAATGCATGAAGGGCCTCACGTCCTCACCCCTCCTAAACTAAACTAAAACAATAAAGATTCTGGAAGATATTATAAGATGTCCCTATGATCTTGGGGTAGAAAACATTTATTAAATAGGATGCAAAATGCACTAACAATAAAGGAAAGGACTGACAAATCTGGCCCCTTTGTTTTTGTAAATCAAGTTTTACCAGAAGGCAGCAAGCCCATTCATTTGCATCTTACCGGTGGCTGCTGTCACACCACAGTGGCAGAGTTCAGTACTGGTCCAGAGATCTCATGGCTAAAATATTTACTCTCCGGCCCTTTTCAGAAAAAGTCTGCCAACCCCTGAATTAGACTAAATTAAAATTAGGAATTTCAAGCTATCAAATGGCAGCATTAAGAGACTGAAGAGGCAAGTCTCAGCGTGGGAAAAACATATAACTGACAGAGGCCTCCTTTCCCAAATATATAATGGACCCCTATAAATTAACAGGGAAAAAACTCAGTAGAAAAGTGAGGACAAGAGGAATAGGTACTCACATCACAAAAGAGGAGTGGCCAACAAATGCATTAAAATGTGCTCAGCAGTGTTAGCCAGGAAACGCAGCTCAAGAAATTGCTAATTAAAACCATAATGAGATATCACTACACACTCACCAGCATGACTAAATTAAAAAGAGTGAAAATAACAAGTGATGACAAGAATGTGGAGCGACTGGAACACCCATATACTGCTGGTGGCAGATTAGCACAACTACTTTGAAAAACTATTTGGCAGTATCCACTAAAGGAGAACATTATCTCCCCTCCTAGATGTATACTGAACAGGTAAGCATATGTTCACCAAAATATATGTGCAAGTTGTTGCTGACATTATTTAGAAGAGCCAAAGCATTGTAACAATCCCAATGTCCATTAATAGTCAAATACTTTGTGGTAGTCATACAATGAAATACTACACAAGAATAAACACAAATAAACTGCTACAATCAACACTATGGATTAATCTCACAAACTGTGTGTTTATAGAAGCCAGAATTGAAAAAAATAGAAAACATAATATGATTTCATTTATATTTAGTTGAAATTCAGCAAAACAAATCTGTGATGTCAGAACTCTAGAAAGCAGTTTCCTTCTGGGAAGAGGGAGGGGTCATGGTTGCAAAGGGGCTTATGGAGCTTGATGCAGCCCGTGTTCCATTTTTTAATCTAGGTGGTGATTACATGGGTGAATTTATTTTGTGATGATTCATTAAGCTGTATTCCTAAGAGTTCCACACTTCTATGTATGTAAATTCTATTTCAATTAAACATCATCAATTTTGAGTTGCTGGGACTGAGCGTAGGGGAATGTTAAGGTATGATTGGCTGAAGACTGGACACCTGAACCGATTACTGTGGAAGGGGTGATGAGACTATCTTCACAGGTTGTAGATAAGTAATTTCCTACAGGGGTGTTGGCATTTTGAGAAGATCGTCATGGTTCAAGGCTGTCCCTATAGCAATCATGGCTTCCCAAACACCAAATGTCAGTAGACATATCATCCCCCCCCCCACTTCCCAATTTGTTGCAGAAGGGACACATTCTGCTCTGTTTGAAAGCAATCCCTTTAGACCAGGGGTCCCCAACCTCTGGGCCACTGACCAGTGTTGGTCCATGCCTGTTAGGAACCAGGCAGCACAGCAGGAGGTGAGCTTGAATGTAATACACTTGAATCATCTGGAAACCATACCTGCCCTCCAACCCTGTCCATGGAAAAATTGTCTTCCATGAAACCTGTCCCTGGTGCCAAAAAGTTTGGGGACTGCTGCTTTAGACCAGGACCAACTTTTGGAGCTGCAGTAAATCCCACTGAAGTCACAAGATAATTATACGTAGTAAAGAAGGGTGGAAGCAACTGGAACAGGAACAGAATCACAGAAATGGAGATCATGTGAGGGTTATCCATGGGGAGGAGGAGGGCAGAGAATGGGGGAAAAGGTACTGAGAATAAGTAGCATAAAGGGTAGGTACAAAACAGAGAGGGGGATGTTAAGAATGGCATAGGAAATGGAGAAGCCAAAGAACTTATATGTACAGCCCATGGGCATGAACTAATGTGGGGGAATGCTACTGAGGGGGAGCAGGGAGGAAGGGAATAAAGGGGAGAAAAAAATGGGACAACTATAATAGCTAATCAATAAAATATACTTAAAATACAAAAAAAAAAAAAACAGAAGGGTGGAATGACTTTGGGGAGAAAACCACAAAGTCCACCCCACACCGATGACAAACTGGAAAAGGAAAATCACCAATCACCCCCTTCCGTCTGCTCCATTGTTTTTCATTACTTTAGGGGGAAATTCAATCTTCTGAGGGAGGTAGTTGTTCAGTTAGTGAAAATACTGATGTAATTGCTTTCATTGTAAGAAGGAGGCAAATGAAAAATAACTGGGGAGCTGGTAAGCCTTTCCTTATTTGCAAGGTAGTCTATTATCTTAAATGTCCATAAACTTCCTTCTGCTCACACAAAGAAGGAAGTTGATTTGACACACATGCTTTGCGACTGTGTACCTACTTCCTGAAAACTAACTTAAATGACAAAAAAAAAAAAAGGAAGACTGTTTTGGTAGATGGTAGCACACTCACACAGTGGTCTAAGATGCAGCCCTTACAAATGATCTTTATGGTGAAGGTTAGGCATGTGGAAAAGGAGCTATGATATTATGCAAAGTAAAGGACGTGGGGTGCACAGAGGCACAGGCACTGTGATGGCAAACATGTACATTGTGAGTGCCTCTGACCAAGGACTAAAAGGTGTTTTGCCAAAATCAAGGGTTGGTAGTGATCATTTTTTTCTTTCCTTAAAATGATACCTAAAATTGTTTCACAGTCCTCCCATGAATGAGAAACGTAAAAAGAGGGGAAAGCCTTTCTTTCCTTGGAGAAATCCCATTTGTCCCAGGAATGAACTGTTGTTTGTTAAGCTCTACTTGCATGAGGTCCTTTCAAAAGGGCTAGTCCACTCCATGGGTCAGCAGTGGGGAATCCTGGCTTCCGGTTCCAGCCCTGCTGTCAGATGGAAGACGAACCTCACGCATGTCCTTTAACTTTTCCCTCCTCTGAAGCTGAGAACAGCTGCGCTTGCTGCTGCCATTTAGATTAATGAGGTACATTTAAAGCCATGAAGTTCACTGTGGCCTTTGAGACTGTAGTTTCCCTTTGAGAAATAGGTGTTGTTTGTGACGAAGAAACAGTGGGAGTGCTATTGTGTTGTTAGAAGTGAATCCCTTCAACCAACATAATTGTGCAACTTTCCTGTGCAAGGCACTATGTTTGCAGTTAGGAGGTGTACACAAAGATGGCTGAACTGCAGTTTCTACATTCAGGGCGCTTACAGTCTTATGATGATAAAAATATCCAATAATTACTCAGTGTCTACAAGGTACCAGGCACTATCCTTTATGTACATGGATTCTGTACTATTTCTTTATTATTTATCATTAATATGATTTTATATTAATTAGCATATAATGAATTTATTTAATCCCAACAACAACCCAGGGAGCAGGGAGGTGGGGGGTTATTCTCATCATTTAAGAGATCAGTAAATTGAAGCCGAGAGAGGCTAAGTAAGAATACAAGGTTATGAACTTAAATCAGGCTGACACTAATGGGCTACCAGACAGAAAGTGGATGCTTTTTTTGTCCCCCTCCTGTTCTGTCTCCCAAGCATTAGCCAAGTTGGGCAGCAACTGCCCCCCTCAGCCAGCTTGCAGTCAATCAACCCTACAGGTAGGTTCTGATCTGCAAAATAATGCCTCTTTGTTGGAGGTCTAGTCAAGTCTACTAGCCAAATAACCAGGTTGGAAAGTCTGTACCTCTACTCAGCTTCAGAGGCATTTGTAATAGAGGTGGGATTTTTCAGTTTGTTTAAATTGACATATAATCGCATATAACATTGCGTAAATTTAAGGTGTGTAGCACGTTGAAGTGATACAGTTATATACTGCAATGTGATTACCACTGTGGCGTTAACTAACACCTCTATCACATCACATAATTATCATTTCTTTTTTGTGGTGAGAACATTTAGGATCTAGTCTCTTAGCAACTTTCAGGTATATAATAAAGTATTGTTAACTATAATCACTGTGCTGTGCATTAGATCCCTAGAACTTATTCATCTTCTAGCTGCAAGTTTGCACCCTTTGACCAACACCTCTGGAATTGTCAGGTAATCTAGAATGTTGGGATAAAAATGACCATATTTAGCCCTGCCTGGTGTTCAGTAGACTGAGTGCCGGCCTGCGAACTGAAAGGCCACCAGTTCAATTCCCTGTCAGGGCACATGGTTGGGTTGCAGGCCAGGTCCCTAGTTGGGGGTGTGCAAGAGGCAGCCAATAGATGTCTCTCACACATCGATGTTTCTCTCCCTCTTTTTCCCTCCCTCACTCTCTAAAAATAACTAACTAAATAAAAGTCTGTAAAAAAAGTTACCACATTTAGGTTATAATTAGTTATTTTAATATCTGTTATTTGGGGAAGGGAACTATGAGCAATAGCCAAATGTTCAAAAAACCAATTTTTTCTTAATGTTATAACTTTTGTCTAACATTAAAATATTTGTCTTTTTCCAGAATCTATAAGGAATCATAGGGTAAAGCTTGGCTATGCTGAGAATAGGATGCAAAACTAAATGTTTTTTGCGTTCTGGTTCTTCTGAGCTACATCCCATTTGCGTCCCATACAATCACAGACTCTCAAGTTTGGAAAGAACCTTAACGGGCATTTCTAGTCCAGTATTTTCACAACCGCCTTAGTGGGCTGTGAAGTCAATGAACTAGATTATGGTAAGCATTTTCAAAACATGCAGTAAAATTGCATGTGGTAAAGGTAAATATCATTTAGGAAAAGTTAATTATTGTATTAGTTTCATAGGGCTGCCATAACAAAGTACCACAAATGGGTGGCTTGAAAGCAGCAAAAATGTATCCTCTCAGAGTTTCAGACACTAGAAATCCAAAATCAAGATGTCAGTAAAGCTATGCTCCCTGTGAAACCCTGGGTGGAATTCTTCCTTCTTCTACTAAAACAAACTAAGCTAACAACTAGAACAGGAACAGAATCACAGAAATGGAGATCAGTCTGGAGTGTTATCAGAAGGGAAGGGTAGAGGGTAGGTTGGGGAAAAAGGTACAAGAATTAAGAAGCATAATTGGTAGGTACAGAATAGACAGGGGAAGGTTAAGAATAGTATAGGAAGTGGAGAAGCCACAGAACTTATATGTATGACCCATAGACATGAACTAAGGTGGGGCGGGGAATGCTGGTGGGAGAGAGGTGCAGGGTGGAGGGGAATAAAGGGTGGGGGGAGGAGGACTGGCCAAATAGTAATAGCATAATCAATAAAATATGCTTTAAAAATAAAAAAATAAAAACTTGGTAAACACTGTTTAACCTAACGAATTAACCAGTTTATAACCTTTCTGTAATAGTATGACAATAGCAGTTGGGGCTACTCTGAGCCCACCTACAAGTGGCTGGCCAACTCAAGAGACACCCCTTGGGTCCATGGACAATTTTGACTATAGTCAGGGCTTTTTTCAGGGAAGAATCTATTAGGACTGCATACATAGCCCACAAGAGACTTAACAGAGCTCCTTAAAACCATCAGGTTAGTTGTTTAGTTGCTGCCATTACAGGTAAAGTGCTATTCTGGCACAAAGTACAATATGATTTGAAAGTACTCACACCTAGTGATGAAAAGGATGAGAATTTGGAAGACCTTATTGCCAAAGCCTGATGAAGGATGCACAATTTTTTTTTTAATCTGAATGCCTTTCAAAAGAGATTAAGGTATTTTTTTTTAACTGTAGAAGACACAGAAATGAACCAGGTCAAGGTCCCCTAACTGATAGAAGTGGTAAGTTGGGAAGCCCTGCCTTTCCGCACCTCCCAATGTGTGGCTCACCATCTGCTCAGCTCTCTCAAACGTGCCACCTTTACTCCAACGTGTTACTGCAGGTGCTGGCCTGCCCGCCCTCGCGGAAATGCCTCTTTCCGAAAAGGTCACCTAGCCTGATCTTTCCCTAGGTAATAATTCGTGTACCGGCCCGCAGTGCCTGCAGCGTTATGGATGAGATATGAGACAAATTCACATGGCCTACCAAGTTCTGTGGAGGAAAAAGGACCGCAAGGCCACTCTCTCAAGAGGAGAGCGCCCCAGGCAGTAAAGATCAAACAATAGATAGCATACAAAAACCAGAGGGCTTATTCTGAGTCAGGGACTGTTAGCTAAAAGGCTACAAAACTTTGGGGAGCAAACTCATTTCCTGCTTAGACCCTTATCATTTAATTGAGAGCATTCTTAGCAAAGCAGGTTTCACAGAATTTTATGTATTCTTTCTCAGGCCTGATCACCCGAGGAGTCCGCCCTTTCCAGCACAGGGCTGCACCCACCACCAACATTGTCTCAGGCTTAATTAAGTCAGGCATGGTAACCAAGGCAACCAAGAGATTAGGAGACCTCTTGCAGACAGAATGAGGACTCAAGCTATGTCAGGATAGCCGAGGGGCGAGGGTCCATCACCCCCTTTTGCTATAGCCCCCCAAGTCCTTCCTTGGGGCCTCCATGTGATCATGCCTGGCTTAGGTTGTTCCCCTCTTGGGGAATCTTAACCATCATTGGCTAACCCATCAAGCATTGGGGGCCAGTTATGGATGAAGCAAAAGGAGCAGAAGCAGCGCTCCTGCCAGGGAGATAAGCTTTGTCTCCTTAGTGGCTTATGGTCCAAAGGTCGCTCACTCAGCCTTAGCCATGGGGGGTTACAGCTCCTGAAACCAGGCAGGGAAGCTCCCAACAGTAATTCCTAAATACATTTTTATGCCTGTTTTTACATTAAAAAGCTTTACTATTTTATTTATAGAAAACAGCTTTTTGAGTGTGAATGACAGTTTAGGTAACCATCCTTTTTTTTGGTCTTCATGACTTTTGGGTTGGAAACAGTGCCACCAACTCATCACCCTGTAGAGATTCTCAGAGGGGTGGGACTTTGGTGGGAGTGGGAGACACACATCTCAGAATGAGAGGAAAGAAGGCATGGAGTTGGCAAAGATCTCATTCTGAAACAACCTACTCCTAACAGCCAACTTCACACTTGTCGAGGAATCAGCTGCTTCTGTGAGAGAGAAATCAGACCTGGGGCCTCCTGGCTGTGCTCTGGGCTTCCCACCACCTGCAGGGCACTGAGGGCTGCCCAGAGTTCTGATCTGGTGTTGCTGGTGATTTCCCTATGATTTTGATGAGTTTGTACATCTGTCTTCTTACCTCTCACGTGGGAAGGCTAAAAGTGTAGAAGGAACTTCGAGCTCCCACTCATTCTGAAATACTAGATCAAAGCTAGAACCCAGTGGCATGAACTCTGAGCCTCAAAGTACACACTTCAAAAAGAGCCCTGTACCTCTGTTCACTTGCCAAACAAGCAATCTCACCCCTCCAGAGATCTCCTTTACCCCACCCCCATGCCCTTCTCTCTACCCAAGGCAATGAGGTACTCACGGAACTTATGTGAGGTCTGTCCAGAAGGTGTCCAACCATGTAAGATGAAAAATAGAGACATTTATCAAAGCAAATACAAGATATAGGGAACATTATGCGTAGGGCAATGACACCTCAGTCCCCTTCACAGTAGGCACCTTGGGACCTCACACAGTTCTACCAATCGCCATCAGCTACCCCATTGTATTTTCCTGAATCTCACTGACAGTCTGAAATCTCTTCTCTTTCAAAGGTGATTTTAGTTCTGGGAAAAGCTAGAAGTCACAGGGTGCTGGATAGGAGCTGTAGGGGGGCTGAGTCACCTGGGTGATTTGATATTTTGCCGAAAAGCTCTTCCAGAGATGTGATACATGATTGGGCATGTTGTCATGATGAAGCTGCCAATCACCAGCTGCTCATTGCTGCAGCCTTCTCAATAATCCAGATAGTTTCCTATTTCATGGAGGAATGTTCATGCTTAAGGAAAAATCTGATGCAGATTCATTGCTCTACTTGCTCAGTCATTTTGAATGTTATGCCACACAGCACACATGCTCACTCAACCTCATCTACCACCCCCGCTGACTAGTACAGTGAAGTTGTCATTGTTCCTGCACACGCATTCCAGTCCACTGTCCCTGGCTGCCAGGTTACATCAATGTCGTGCAAACCATTCTTATTATATTAACAATGGCTGGACTTTTTCCAGACAGACCACATATACATTGCAAAGTATTAAATCTTTGACCTGGAATGGGAACAAAATGGTCCCCACCTTCTGGCACAGTGAATGAAGCTGTTTTGTTTGGGCTCTTTCTGAAATTAAAAAAAAAAAAAAATCCCTCTTTTTAGTTACTGTTAATAGGGTGAAAAGCTTAAGAGTTCCATATCAAGTAGGGAAAATGAGATTTGCATTTCATACAAAACCAGTGTCTCAGCCATCCATGGATTTTTGCTGGCCCTAGGCGCGCGCACACGACAGCCATCTCTCCACTCCTCCCCCTCCTCTCCAGGTCTTCTAACCAGTCAGTCCTCACTGCACTAGACAAGCTCCTGGGTGGAGTGTGCATGACTTCTTTTCCCCCAATCACAACCACTTCCTGTTTTCTTTTGAAGCTCACTGGCAGTCTTATTTTTCATGAAAAATATGGTGGGTTTATCCGTGCCCTCAATCTCTCCTAAATTTACTTTATAATTTCTGTCAGCCAAAGTCCCAGGCTCTCACCTTGCTTAAATGTAGCTGCACAGCTCTTGTCCAGCAATGGTGCCATCCAACTAAAATCATATATTCAGGCAGCTGATTACATTGCATTGTGAGACACTCTTGAGCTACACTGCTGTGCGGTAATCCAAGCCATCTGCACTTGACCTTGACGACAATTAAAACCTTCAGATCTCTCAGGCGTTTCCTTCCTCTGATTATAACTTAGGGGTTGCAGCAAAACTCCAAGGGAAACAGAACAGGTTTTGGTGCCAGCTTGATTTCTGCAGGGGAGTTCTCAACAGAGAAATCCCCGCTTTATGTAACAGCTTTCTTTTTCAACTGAAATCCAGGTACTTAACATCTAACAAACCCTGAACTTTTAATTACTCCATTGCCTCTTTTGCCCAGAGGGGAATGTGGACCTTTTGTTTATGGAACCAGAGTCAGGCAAAATTATGAGGTAAAGTTTGTTCTGGAGATCTCCTATCTCTCCTGTTTCCCACATCTCCCTTTCAGTCTCTCCTGTTTGCTTTCCCTACCTCCCGTGGGCCCTGCTTCGACTAAAGAGATACAAACAAACACACAAACAACAAAGGGAAAGAAAGTCAATGTTCCATTCCTTACCGCCTTTTCCTGAAGATTCCCACATCTTTAGGATTGTGACTTTTCCTATGAATTACAGAGGAAATGCACACCATAAGTACATTCAGCCAAAGTGTCCACAGACACACTGCTGGCCTCTGGAGTGGTAAGGAAAAGCCCTTGCAGGGAACTGATTTCTGATGGGAAGCTCAACCCTGTGGCCGTCCTTGGTGAAGGAGAGGCAGTTTGGCTGGCTGGGACCCTGGAAGCCACAGCGTATATACCTACCGCAGCATTATTCTTCCACCGCAGCGCTCTGGGCAAGCACTGAAGGGCTCCTTGAACTCGGGCCCTCCTGCAGGACGGAGCCTGCCAGCCTCAATCTGTGGGCACCGAGGGGGGTTTCTTGGGTGACCCTTGAAAAATTCAAGAAGTTGAAGATTTCTTTAAAAAAAATTTTTATTTACTTTTAGAGAGCGGGGAAGGGAAGGAGAAAGAGAGGGAAAGAAACATCAATGTGTGGTTGCCTCTTGCATTCACCTGACTGGGGACCTGGCCCACAACCCAGGCATGTGCCCTGAGTGGGAATTGAACGGGTGACCCTTTGGTTCGCAGGCCAGCACTCAATCCACTGAGCCACACCAGCCAGGGCAAGATTTCTTTTTCTGACTGGACACCAGGCTGGGAGAACTCTGGGGATGCAGTGCTTTTTCTTAAGCGCTAAAATGTGACAGAAGAGCTCATCACAGATACCAATTAGTGATGAAGGGAAAAAATGAAATATTTCTTTCCCTTATATTTAGTCAGCACTCTCACTGAGTTTCACTAGGTAGGTCTTCAACACTAGTCAGGGTAGAGCACTGGTGTCTACAAAAATTTTACATTCATTTAGATCCTCTTTAAAACTTTATGAAATAGGCCTTTCCATTCTCAAGAAAATTAGAAAGTGAAAACTCCCCATAAACTTACTCTTCAGACATAATCTATAGTACTATTATTATCATCGCCCTTTGTAGATAAGAAAAAACTAAGATTCAAGGAAAGTAAAATAATTCACTCAAAGCCAAGGTTCTATCTTCAAATTCCTAGGCTCTTTTAAGTCTGTTTTCCATATCCCTCCCCATTTTGTTCTGTGGATGGTAGTAGTTGTCTCTCTACGTGTGTATGTAGGTGTTTCATTCATTTTTAATATTTTTCCAAGAGGAAAAAATGGCCAATAGTTTAAGAACAACCTAAAATGTCTCTTTTGTCTGCAAGACCACTATTCAGTATTGCCAAATTGTATGTAAAAGTACGTACAGAATTTAATTTAAAAGGCCTGTGTTTTGATAAGTGGGTCACCATCCATAAGTATGTCTGAAGTGTGGTGGTATCGCAGTCCCCTCCCTGTTTCACTTGTGGGGTGAAGGACAGATGCACTGGATCAGGGGGTGACATTCTGTTGGTATATGTCAGGTGGCTGAGCTTCCACAGTTGTGGCTTCTATACTAAGATGCCAAGTCCCGGTTGGTGTTTATCATTCCAACCACTTACAACATGTAACTGTTTGAAGAAAATGGAAACTGTAACAGTTCTATTTTTGTTCCAGTTAAAAATACTTCAACATAGGCAATGTCAACACAGACAATCCAGTATTTTTTCAAGATCATAATATTTGGTTGTTTCTTGGTATTACCTAAATGAACACCACCCTTGGCTGCATCTTTAGGTTTCTGTATTTATCAAAATCCATTTGCTAAATTAGTACATCAGAATAAAGCAAGTCATTCCAAGTTTTTTTTTTTTTTTTTTTTTCACATGGTTACTGAGAATTAAGGGAGGGAACAGAGGGAACTGTCATAGGTGGCTATTTCTTTGCATCGGGGCTTGCACTGCGGGATGCACAGAAGGTTGGGAAGTGAGTTGTTGAACTGTCCAGTCAGCTGTGCATTTCTGGTGTCGCAGGGTTGCTGGGAGCTATGTATAATCACTATGAAAAATATCTGTTATTGTACATTAAATCTGGGATAGAAAAGACTTTGAAATATCTGTTTTTGCCCTGGCTGGTGTGGCTCAGGGAAATTGAGTGCCAGCCTGTGAAGCAAGGGTTTGCCAGTTCGATTCCCCGTAAGGGCACAGGCCTGGGTTGTGGGCCAGGTCCCCAGTAAGGGGCTCACAAGAGGCAACCACACATTGATGTTCCTCTCCCTCTCTTCTCCCTTTCTCTCTCTCTAAAAAATAAATAAATAAAATCTTCTTTTAAGGAAAAATGAGCAAAATATCTGGGTTTTTTTCTTATAACAGTAATAAATACCTATTGTAGAGAATTTGTTACAAGTTGCCAAAAGCATAGTGCAGGAGAAACCTTTTGTAAGGTAAACCTGTAAAGTGAAGAAGCAATTGCCATTAATTTTATGGGAACATTTTTGAGCATTCCCGGACCCCCCAAAATCACCTACTATGTATGTCACACCAAGTAACACATATAACCTGATGCAACACTAACATATAGTGAGAGCAGACCCCCGTTGCTGCTCAGGGTCCCACCGCGTCTACAGCAGCAAAATGGCACTGAGCGCTCTTTTGCTTTTGGACTTTCTGTGTGAAAGCAAAATCCTCTTTGGATTCCTTTGTTAGCAAAAGCAGGCACTAATGTAGGTCTTTTGTAACAGCAAAGTGGTATAACTGGGACTTTAGAAAAGCGGGAGAAACCTGTAAATGTAGAACACTGTAAAAAATGAAAAAGACCCATAATTCCGCCAGGCTAAAAGACCCCATGGTGTATTTCCTTCCTGCCTTTTTTGTATGCATACATTATTTTTAGATAAAATTGGGATCATGCAGGATATTTAATTTTGTATCCTACATTTTTGACTTGGCATTAAATCATGATCATTTCTCCACAATATTAAATAGGATGGTTTTAATATCTACATAATATAAGCACATAAAACTTTGTTTTTATGTAAATTTTAATGTTGAATATTTTAATGGGGCCAAAATGCATACCTTTTAATTCCTATAATTTGTCACATATCTTCTTTGAATTTTTAAAAAGATTTTATTTATTTATTTTTAGAGAGAGGGGAAGGGAGGTAGAAAGAGAGGGAGAGAAACACTGATTGGTTGCTTCTCACTCTCCCAGATGATGATCTGACCCATAACCCAGGCAAGTGCCCTGACCAGGGATCAAAAGGCAACCTTTCGGTTCTCAGGCCAGTGCTCAGTCCACCGAGCCACACCAGCCAGGGCATCTTCTTTTCAGTTTCTAAGATGAAGAAAGGGCTCTGACCCAAATTATAAGAAGACCCAAAGGAAAAATAAGAAATCATTACACTGCCTTTTGAAAAATAATAGAACAAACCATGCAAATAATACCAAAGTGCTAGATCAATCAAGGAACAAGGACAACATAGGAGTTTAGGTTGGAAGTTGCTTCTCTTTTTCCCATTAAAAATGTCAGAATAACCTAGTAGTTAAAGACGACACTCCACAGCTAAACACTAAAGATGGCAGTTCTATAGTTAACAGCCTTTCATGTGCCAGTATTGTTTCAACAAACATGAGCATAAATTTAAAACATTTAAAGGTGCTGTTTTAAGAAAACACATTTTTTTCCCAGTAAAGAAAAGGTGTTCAAAACTTAGGCTTGCCCTGTAACAATGCATTCTGTGACTATCTGATGAACTTATTAGCTTCATTCTTCTCTTTCGGAAGGAATGGTGTCAAGACAGCACAAACACATTTAATAACCATTGTGTTCTACCAGGATTACCGTATAGACATAAGCCCATGATCCAGACTTTGAAATACAGGAAGGGATACCCTTGACTTCATAGTAGTGTTGAAAAGGGAAACAGGTGGATAAACACACCCAACACACATACACATGCAGCGAGAGCCCAGATGCATAGTAAGACTTTCAGCTAGTTCTAGACTATCCACTGCGTAATGAAATGTAGGATGTCAAGGTAATCTTCCTAATATTTATACTATTTAACCAGAGGTCTGAAGTGGAAGCTAAAATACTGTGAATTTAATTTCATCTCTTGATGTTAATTTCCTCTGTAGTCTGAATTAATAGTAGTGCGAACTAGTAGGAAACCTAAGCCCCAATGTCAGTTCAGTTGTGACTCTGGACACATTGCTTAATTTCTCCACTCAGTTTCCCATCTGTGAAGTGGTGGTAATTACAAAGCCCTCAGGTGAAATGGAGATAATGACGTGAGAAAGTTTCGTGAGCATTTAAAAAGCCTGGCCCAAGATACAGCAAGCTATGATTATAATGATCCTGTTATTAATTTTTTTTTAAAAAGATTTTATTTATCTTAGAGGGGAATGGAGGGAGAAAAAGAAGGAGAGAAGCATCAATGTGTGGTTGCCTCTTGTGTGCCCCCATCTGGGGACCTGGCCTGCAACTTAGGCATGTGCCCTGACTGGGAATCGAACCGGCAACTCTTTGGTTGCAGGCCAGCACTCAATCCACTGAGCCACACCAGACAGGGCCTGTTATTAATTTCTTCATGTAGAAATGCAGCTATTAACTGAAATACCACTAAGCAACACAGGGAAGCTCTATCTTTAAGATAAAACTCTTTTTGAAGAGTTTTGAAAATGAAAGGATGCGTAGGAGTTCAGGTCTGGTCCCAGCTGAATTTGTTTTACATAGTGCAAAGGGTGGTGGCTGTGTCCTGTGGGGTCCCCCAAAATAGAGATCTTGTGCTTTAAATACTTTTATTATAAAATGTGACATGAGAATTGTATAATAAATCTCCGTAGATTTGTCACTAATATTTAACAGTTGTCAAGATTCCATTCCCTTTTTCTTTTTTTGATCAAACAACTCCCAGACAGCATTTCATTTCATCCATCCACACTTTAAAATATATTTCTACAAAATATGAACGTAAAAACAATACTATAATTATCACTTAATTACTTCATCCTATAATATACTTTAATAATTTCAAAATAGCCCCAGCTGGTGTGGCTCGGGGGGTTGGTGGTGTCCTGAGCTGGCTGGATTCCCAGTCAGGCCACAGGCCTGGGTTTCGGGGCTGGTCCCTGGTTGGGGTGCGTGCCAGAGGCCACCAGCAGTGTTTCGCTATGTTGCATCTATGTTTCTCCCCCTCTCTGTCTCCCTACCTTCCCCTCTCTCTAAATCAATAAATCAAATCTTTTAAAAAATAATTAAAAAATAACAATACCAATATAACACTATTGCAGTCAACATTACTTGGTTATTATTTTATACTTTCAATATAAACATTAATGGACATACCATAAAAATACTATCTTAGCCCTGGCTGGTGTAGCTCAGTGGAATGAGTGCCAGCCCGCGAACCAAAGGGCCGCTAGTTTGATTCCCAGTCAGGGCACATGGCCTGGGTTGCAGTCCCGGTCCCGGGTCGGGGGTGTGCAAGAGGCAATCACACATTGATGTTTCCCTCTCTCCCTCCCTTCCCCTCTCTCTTAAAATAAATAAATAAAATCTTTTAAAAAATACTATCTTAAAAACATTCATAACAATTATTTTCTTTGTGTGTCTATAATACTAAAAATTCTGTTAGTTTCATTTTTTTAAATGTGTTTTCAATTTGTAAGGGTTGCTCTATTCTCCTTTTGATTTAACTGAGATTTTAATTATGTAAATATTCACACAGTTCCAAGATAAAAACTATAGACCAACCAAGATATGTTCACATAACTTGTGCTTCTATTCCCTGTGCCCTCACCTGATCACCTCCATTTCCCCAAAAGTAACTAATTGTTGTTATTCCTTGGTTTATCCTTCTGTTCCTTCTTTTGAAAAAAATTTTCTAAATAGATAGCATACTACAGACATTGTTCTGCACAAATCATGGCATAGTGATAACCTTGGCCATAAGATATTTTACAAGTTTGCCAGTGTGTCTTTGAAATTGTTTCCCACAAGAAGAAATGCATATGTAATTTTGCTAGGTATTTCCAGATTATCCTCTGGAATTGGACCATTTTACACTCAAACAATTGTAAGCAAGAATTCTTGTTTCACTCTGGCTGGTGTGGCTCAGTGGATTGTAACCAGAAAAGACACCGTTGTTCAGGCTGCCTGTCACTAGCAAACCCAATAAGCAATGACAGCAATTGAATCTTTATGGGCACTTTATTCAGATGGCCAGCAATCTGAGAAGATGGTGGGTTAGTACCCTAACAAACCATCTTCCCTTCTCTTTCCTGGCCAGAACTTTTATAGGGGAGGTGGGGGAGGACAAACAAGGTACGGTAAGGGCTTTGAAATTCAGGGAGGATTAGGTGAGCGAAGCTGCAGCATTCCTGTTCTGAGCAGTGAGCTGTTCCCAAGGGGAGGGGTAGCGTCTGTCTCCTCGTTGACACAAAGGCCGGGATGCCTCCAACTAGTCCCCAGGCGGTAATCTCCAGCCAGTGCCACAGGAGGCTGGCTATTTCCCAGGAGCCAGGATGGGCCTTATCTGTAGTTTCTGAAACAAAAGCTTTAACATACACATTACTTGCTAGACTTATAACTTTTTCCTTAAGCTAAAATTTTCCAAGTCTTGAGTCCCCTATCAGACTGAGTGCCAGCCTGTGAACCGAAAGGTCACCGGTTCAAGCCCCCAGTCAGGACAGGTGCCTGGGTTGTGGGCCAGGTCCCCAGTTGGGGGCATGTGGGAGGCAAACGATTGATGTATCTCTCTCTCACATCCATACTTCTCTCTCTCTCTTTCTCCCTCCTTTCCCTCTCTCTAAAAATGAATAAAATCTTTAAAATAAAAAGATTCCCTCTTTATTTTATTTTATTTTTTTAAGAATGCCTATTTCCCCTCTACCCCAGGAACAAAATGGTCTAACTTTTAGATTTTTGCCTATTTGTCAGACGAGTGGTATCCTACAGTAGCTTTAATATACGTGTGCTTGAGCATCTGTTTTCGTGCTTAAGGGCTATTTTCATTTATTTTTCTGTGAACTCTCTGATCTTATCTTTTGCCCATTTTTCTTGGGGTTATTGCTCTTCTGGAAGTTCAGGAGCGCTTTATGGGTTATGGGTACTTGCTGTTTGTGACAAAATTTGCAAACACCTTTTCCTGGTTGGTTAGATACCTTTCCCCTCAGTTTAAAAGTCCAGGAATATTTATGTACAGTGGAATTCATCCTTTTCAGAGCACAGTGTGAGGAGTCTTGGCAAATCTGTGCAGTTGAGTAACCCACCATGACTGCAGTCAGGGTTCAGAACAGTTCCTGTGGTTCGCCTTTGACTGCCTATTGTGTCCCACTTCGCCATGACTTTGTACTGTTTTAAAGCTACTGCAAGCAATGACTTAATGTAAACAGATTCTTTCAACGAATAGCTCATAATTCTCTTCTGTGCTTTAAACAAACAGATTATACAGCCTGAGTGTACATTCTCCCTGGGAAGGAGAGGGCACATGTAACTAATAAAGTACCTTTATTTTTCTGTTAAGGAAACTTCCAAACTTAGAAGTTAGATGTTTAGAAGTTCCTTTAGCAAAGCTGAGTATGTTTGCTCTTTTTCATTTGAGGGAATGGGGGGCAAGCAGTAGGTTGAAGAAGCAAAGAGGAAATGTGGCAGCCTCTAAAAAGACTTGGTAGTTTTGCTGTTTTCAACATGCTATTGAAGGGGATCAGAATTATCTCTACTGCCCCTCAGCTCCTCCCGCCCCACCCCCAAAACATGCCACTTTGGCATAAGGATTATTTTGAGCTAAAGGTAACTGAGAAACAGCTTACTTTGGAAAAGCTCTAAAACCAGAGGATATCCGTTTCCCTTTTGTAAAGAAAATTTTCATTTGAAAAGATGTCTTCCTCTCCTGGACCAGCAAGAGAAGAACGCCTCTGGAGACAACTCATCTCCTTCAATGACTTGAGTCCGCTTAACAAACCTTATTTTCCATACATTTCCTCCTTACCTTCCCACAACCTCCCCTCCCAGCCAAAGCCTAAATCCCCTTTGCCAAGCTTAGACAAAATGGTTTATCTGCCTCTTTGAGTTTTCACTCCAGTTTCTGTGAAACTCCCATATTCATATGTAATAAGCCCTTTTCTCCTGTTACTCCACCTTTTGTCAGATTAATTTGTAGGTTCTCAGATACTGGACCTAACAAGGTAGGGGGAAGTTTCTTTCTCCCCTACATACACTACCCATATCATTTGAATTTTTTAAAATAGAAAAATATTTAATTAACAATAAGCAAATGCATATCCAAAGAATAAAAAGTTTAGTTCAGTGTCTGCCTGCAAAGGGAAAGGTCACCAGTTTGATTCCTGGTCAGGGAATGTGCCTGGGTTGCTGGTTCGCTCCTGGTCCCAGGAAGTATAGGAGAGGCAACCAATCCATATCTCTCTCTCATGTGTTTCTCTCCCTCTCTTTCTCCCTCCCTTCCCCTCTCTTAAAAAAAGTTTAATATAAAGATTCAAGATTTACATTAATATTCATATTATGATAATGATAAATTTAATATCCTTCTCTTGATGAGTGTTCAGCTTTTGCTTTTTTTTTTTTTCTATTTAACTTACCTTGCCATCTTTTCCCCTAGACTTTCTATTACTCCTCCTCCCCCTTTTCCTATCTATTCATTTGAATTTTTTTAGTTCAGTGGGAGACTGAATTTTGCTTGACTGTTTTCAACAACAGCAGTCAGTGAAAATAAAGTTCAAGGATTTGGTGATCTGTTTCCCAATGTCCACCCAGCAGTCATCCTCTGCACTTTGAGTCCCTCACAAAACCACAGGAAGTTTCACAAGAGACGGTCAAGCTTGTTTGTCTGCTTCTCTCAGTTGTGTTACAACACAGCCCCCCACACCCCAACACTCTTTTCTTTATGTCATACCCTGCCTGCTAGTCCCACATTTCTGACAGTTACAGTCTCTTAACTCCTCAGTTTGTGTTTTAACACCTTGGCCCTCACCTCTTCGGTCAACTTTGCTTCACAACTTCAAGTGTTGACTCTACTTGTTTTTTTGCTGGTAACCTTTTCCCTCTTCCCTGAACGGCAGGGAGGGAGAGAGAGAGAGAGAGGGAGAGAAGCAACAATGTGTAGTTGCCTCTCACTCACCCCGCTACTGGGCACCTGGCCCACAACTCAGGCATGTGCCCTGACTGGGAATCAAACTGGCGACTCTTTGGTTCACACCCCGGCACTCAATCCACTGAGCCACACTAGCCAGGGCTGAACTTCATATTTTATTGTCTTCCTCTCTGCCTACCTCTCTCCTTCATGACTCACCAAATCGTCTTCCCATTTTCTGGTCTTTGGTTCATATTTTGATACATTATTCCTACAGATTTGCTAATGGCCTAGTTACCATCTGTAATTATGTAATTGTTCCATGGAGTATGTTTTCTCACTAACTACATTAAAAGCTTTGGGGAAGCAGGGGGCCTATCTGACACTTCCTTCATACCTCGGTGCTATGCATGTGATGAGTGCTGACTGGAACTGAAGACGGGAGGTCGCAGAGTGCGGAAGGCAGGGAGCTCCAACTCTCCTCCAGAAGTCTCTCCATCAGCAATCCTTCTCTTCTTCGATATGGACATGTATGTGGCCCAGTTTAAGCTACCATAAGACCTCCATAGAAATTCTGGACCTACCATAGGTTTCTATTTCTTATTATTAAGAAGAACCCCAATCTCCCTGAATGCTTTCTCTGAAAAACAACAACAAAAAAAGCATTTCCATTTACCCAAAGCTGTCATCCTAAGACACTGATCTCAAAGTCAGATACCTTGCTTGAGCTCTAGTACAGGTACTAAGTAAGTATTGATAAACAGTCATCAGATCTCTGCCTTGCATTTGTGGTAAATGTTCCATATTTAACCATGGGCCACTCCCCAATTTCTCTGTTCCTCCCTCTACATCTCAGCCCCCTGAGATTAGGATTTAAATTTCAAGCAAAAATTGTAGGAAAATGCCGTTTTATTCTTCACAGGTTACAAAATAAACATGACCTCAGAGGGGAGCCGCTTAATAACGGAGCCCCATGGTAGGTAGTGACTCCTGACTTTGAAAACAGCATTAACGTCTCAGCTTTGCTTCTAGAGCCCCCTGTGAGTGATGATGATGGCGTGAATGGGCCACAGTAATGGGGACCACACCACCACAACATGAATGCAGGTTCTCCCTGTCCCTGTTTAAAATAAGAAACAGAGGGCTAAAAAGCCTTCAGCAGAGGCTTGAGGTGGGGACCTAAATTAGTCAGAAGGACTGATCAGAATAAATATTGCAAAGTTCAATGTCCTGATCAACAATCTTTTTCTGTTTAAAAGCCTCAAATGGCAAATATCTCTCACGCAAATGCACTCTGTTGTAAGTATTTCAAATCAATCCACTACATATCTTTTCTGACTGATGAAACCTGGTTTTTCTTTGAGTCAACCTGACTCTACTCTCACCCCAGCAGGTTGAAATCAAAAGGCAGTGTTGGACAGTGGTTAGGAGGGTGAATTTAAGAACCAAGCGGCTTTACACTGAGGTAGCTGTAATGCTTACCCCATGCTCCTCTTTCATCAGGGGGAAATTAGGGCTGTTGTGAGGATTAAATGAGTTCATACAGACTAACCTTCAGAATAGTGCCTGGCATATAGGAAGAACTCAATAAATGTTCAATAATTTATTTTTTTCTTATCTGAGGGATCCTCTTTAGGAATAATATCTTAGAAATTAAAAAACACAATACCAGTTGCTTCAGGTTTATTTTTTTCTATAGGATTTCTTTCATTGGACATGAATAAACTAGTACTTTAATGAAGGCAAACAAAATGTGTTTACTCAGTACAATTTCCAGCTATTTGAAGAACAGCTCACCTAATTAAGCTTTAGTTTCACATGCTGTTTGGAAGTTCTGTATCTTTGCCAAAATGTTTCAATTTTTTAAAAACTCATTTGAGGGAAGCTGGAATTCTCTACTGTTTTTCTTCACCATGTATACATCCATCTTTTTAGCTTGGCTTGTAATATGGATTTTTAATTGACCTATGTGTAATTAACAGTGTGCAGAAATTACCAATGGATATCTTAAACCCCATTGGTTTTGTGTGGTGTTGGGTTTTTAAATTTTTTTTTAATGCATTTCTCTAATTTTATAGCAACATTTTTCTATTCAAGAAAATTCTTCCCAGTTGAACAAACAATAGAGTTTACTTGCTTGTTTATACACATAAAGCCCAAATTAAGTTCACATAGAACTAGATCTTAGCAGGGTACCATTATATAGTCTTTTTTTTTTTAAGAGTTCTTATTTTATTTTATTTTTTTAATTATATTTTATTGATTATGCTATTACCGTTGTCCCATTTTCCCCCCTTCATTACCCTCCACCCTGCACACCCCTCCCACCCACATTCCCCCCTTTAGTTCATGCCCATGTGTCATAAGTTCTTTAGCTTCTACATTTCCCACACTACTCTTGCCCTCCCCCTGTCTATTTTCTACCTACCATCTATGCTACTTGTTCTATGTACCTTGTTCCCCTCTCTCCTCTTC
>PVKU01009163.1:0-55000 GCA_004027475.1 Anoura caudifer
CTGGGGGTTATCTGCAAAACCATTGCTATGCAAAACAACTCAATGGCCCTGCTCCATTTGTCCCTTCCCCCAACTCATACCTGTGGGGGAGGGGGTGAGGACATCTTATATGTCCCTCTAATATTCCCTGGACACCGTGAGTTCTGGGCCCCATTTCAACTCCCTTTTGGGGCCCCCCTCTTGGCTGCACCCTGTTACAGAACTGATTGAGCTTGGTTGAAAAATGAAAGAACAAACGAAAGATACCCAAAATGAAATAAAGCAAAATATTCAGGGAACCAACAGTGACAGAAAGGAAATCAGGACTCAAATCAACGGTTTGGAACAAATGGAAGAAATAAACATTGAACCTCAACAAAATGAAGAAACAAGAATTCAAAAAAGTGAAGAGAGTCTTACAAACCTCTGGGACAACCTGAAAACGTTCCAATATCCAAATTATAGGGGTTCCAGAAGGAGAAGAACAGCAGCAAGAAATTGAAAACTTATTAGAACAAATAATGAAGAAAAATTTCCCCAATCTGGCAATGAAACTAGACTTTCAGGAAATCCAGGAAGCTCAGAGAGTCCCAAAGAAGTTAGACTCAAAGAGGAACACACCCAGGCACATCATCATTAAGTTACCCAAGATTAAAGACAAAGAGAGAATCTTAAAAGCAGCAAGAGAAGAGGAGACAGTTACCTACAAAGGAGTGCCCATAAGGCTATCAGCTGATTTCTCAAAAGAGACCTTACAGGCAAGAAGGGGCTGGAAAGAAGTATTCAAAGTCATGAAAGGCAAGGACCTATATCCAACAATACTCCATTCAGCAAAGCTATCATTTAGAATGCAAGGGTAGATAAAGTGCTTCCCAGATAAGGTCAAGTTAAAGGAGTTCATCATCACCAAGCCCTTATTATCTGAAATGTTAAAGGGACTTATCTAAGAAAAAGAATATCAGAAATATGAAAAATAAATGATGACAAATTTACAACTATCAACAAATGAACCTAAAAAGATAAAAGAAAGAAAAACAATGAAAGCAAAAACTAAGTAAACAACCAGAACAGGAACAGAATCACAGAATGGACATCACATGGAGGATTTTCAGTGGGGAGGGGGAGGGAAGGCATGGAGGGAAAAGTTACAGGGAAGAAGAAATATAATTGGTAGGCATTAAATAGATGGGGAGAGGTCAAAAATGGTATAGGAAACAGAGAACTCAAAGGACTTACATGTACAACCCGTGGACATAAACCAGGGCGGCGCGATGCTGGAGGATTGGAGGTTGCAGGGTGGAGGGGGGATAAAAGGGGAAAAATTGGGAAAACTGTAATAGCATGATCAATAAAATATAATTTTTATTTATTTTTATTTTTTAAAGATTTAATTTATTTATTTTAGAGAAAGGGGAAGGGCGGGATGAAGAGAGAGAGAGAGAAACATCAATGTGTGGTTGCTTATCACATGCGCCATACTAGGGAACTGGCCTGCAACACAGGCATGTGCCCTGACTGGGAATTGAACTGGCGACCCTTTGGTTCACAGGCCAGCACTCAATCCACTGAGCCACACAGCCAGGACAATAAAATATAATTTTTTTAAAAAAGGAAGAGGAAAAGCAAGAAACTGAAAACTTATTTGAAAAAATAATGAAGGAGAAATTCCCCAATCTGTTGAAGGAAATAGACTTCCAGGAAGTCCAGGAAGATTAGAGAGTCCCAAAGAGGTTGGACCCAAGGAGGAACACACCAAGGTAGAGCATAATTCCATTACCCAAGATTAAAGATAAGGAGAGAATCTTAAAAGAAGCAAGAGAAAAGGAGACAGTTACCTACAAAGTTGTGCCCATAAGGCTATCAGCTGATTTCTCAAAAGAAACCTTGCAGGCAAGAAGGGGCTGGAAAGAAGTATTCAAAATCATGAAAGGCAAGGACCTACATCCAAGATTACTCCACCCATCAAAGCCATTATTTAGAGTATAAGGGCAAATAAAGTGTTTCCCAGATAAGGTTGAGTTAAAGAAGTTCATCATCACCAAGCCCTTATTATAGGAAACATTAAAGGGACTTATCTAAGAAAAAGAAGAAGATCAAAACTATGAACAGTAAAATGACAGGAAACTCACAACTACCAGCAACTGAACCTAAAAACAAAAACAAACTAAGCAAACACCTAGAACAGGAACAGAACCACAGAAATGGAGATGACATGAAGGGTTACCAGTGGGGAGGGGCAGGGTGGAGAACGGGTAGTTACAAAGTAGACAGGGAGAAGTTAAGAATAGTATAGGAAATGGAGAAGCCAAAGAATTTGTATGTATAACCCATGGACATGAACTAAGTGGGGGGAATGCTGGTGGGAGGGGGTGGATGCAGTACAAAGGTGAATAAAGGGGAGAAAATAATGGGACAACTGTAATAGCATAATCCATAAAATATACTTTAAAAAAGAAAAAATTTACTTCCTGTGAGAAAACATAATTAAGAGTTAGAAAACACAGAAGATAGTTAACACTGCTAAGACCGCTAAAGTCTAAGACTGCTATCCTTTGAACGGTGTGCCTACAAGGTTGGCCTTGGTTGGTGTCTGGAAATTTGGATTTTGGGAGAGTTATACCATTCCTTGATAAGAGTAGTTCGCTGAACTTAAAATGTTTTTACAAACAATTTGGTATATACTGAACACTTGCTTTCCTTCTGGGATTCTGAAATTTTGGTGTATGAGAGAGAGAAAGTAGCTAAATTATTAACTGTTAATGAAAACCCTGGAGTTCTAGGCTTAGGCAAGCTTCCCAGTAGACAATATCTCACTTATTTTGTCATGACATGTTGCTAGAGGAATTAAGCACATCCTATGTGACTCTGCTGGGAGAAGGTTCTGGGAAGCTTATATCTAATTTCTTCTGGACACCATTTCACATACCGGTCCCTTTTGCTGAATTTACTTTGGCTCTATTTACAGTAGTAGATCACAGTCATGAATATGATTATATGCTGAATCCTTTAAGTACTTCCAGCAAACCACTGAACCTTAAAATGATCTTGAAAACCCCTAACACACCTTCTGAATGGTTTTATAATCTATCCAGCTTTTCTTCTTTCACCCACCAATAGCTACAGTAATCTAAGCCGTCATCATCTCTTACCTAGACTACAGCACTTTACCTCCCTCAGGCATGCTACTCCAGTCCAGTTCATTCTTTACAAACCCCGGGCCCCCCACCACCCATCCACTTGTCCTTGGCCTATTAAGAATCAGGCTGCGCAGCAGGAAGTGAGTGGATTAAAATCAAAGGGGTGGAGGCTGGGCTGCACTGAGGTAGGGAAACCAGTGTCCACTATCACTGCAGCTCCAGCCCATGCAGGCCTGCCTGGCCATGATGATCCATGGCTTCCAGATCAGCCACTGGGACTCCTCTTTTTGGGCCCTGGAAACTGACAGCTACCAAGACCCATGTCATGAAGTCAGCACATGTGGAGAAATTAGCTGATGAAGAGCATATACCACCGGTGGCAAACACAAGGCCCACGGGCTAAATCCGGCCCGAATCCAGCCCTCCACCTTGTTTTATCCGCCCAGCACCTTGTTTCTATCTGGCAGCAGCGCTGATCTCCTTGCCCCTAGTTAAGGAATAGTTACATTTATACAGTCCTAAAATTACATTCAGCCCTTTGAAGGCAACCACGAGGCTGATGTGGCCCCCGTTGAAAATGAGCTTGACACCCCTGGCATATACCATCCTTCCTGA
This sequence comes from Anoura caudifer, assembly GCA_004027475.1. NCBI lineage: Eukaryota > Metazoa > Chordata > Mammalia > Chiroptera > Phyllostomidae > Anoura > Anoura caudifer. Next base: position 3,732 of record PVKU01009163.1, read on the forward strand.
AATGATGTTTGGAGACATCATTTCAGAAATGATGTTTTAAAAATCTAGCACTGTTCTGGCTTTAGGATCAAGTTCAATGCTACAGATGCTTTAAGATGTGTGAACAACTACCGAAGAAAGCTCAAAGTCGCCTATGCAGATGAGTGGCAGGAAAGCAGGATGGGGGGTGAAGGAGGTTATTAAACCATATGATTGGACCTATACAACAGATTATAAGGGAACATTATTTGGAGAATCACTCAAGGTAAAGGTTGTACCCACAACAGATCATATAGACACAGAGAAATTGAAAGCCAGAGAACAGATTGTTTTGAAAAAGTTCTCCTGTTTGAGGATAAACTTCATGATAGTGGAGTTTCAAGTACTAAGTGTAAAAATTACAGTAATGCCTCCCAGGTTTTTCCTACTGTTAAAGTTTGTTGTTGTTGGGGTTTTTTGTTTTTTGTTTTGGGGGTTTCTTTTTAAATTTTATTTTAATTGTTGTTCTTGTACAGTTTTGTTTTGTTTTGTTTTGTTTTTGGTTCTTTTGAGAATTGATGGAGTGCTTATCAGAATGAATGACACAAGACTTTACCATGAGGCTGACAAGACCTATACATTATGAGAATATATATCACAAGAGAGCAAAATAGCTAATTTAACACAGGTTCTGCGTTCCTTCTTCACAGAGCCCAATGAAGTAGCACAATATTTACCAATCAAGGGGGTGGTTTGTAAGAAGCTGATATTTCCAGAAAGAATTGATCAAAACTTCAGACTCATAAGAAAATGTACCTATGCAATAGAATGTGACATACCATGTGCTCACCATGGAATTTGATGGAGACCATGGCTATATGGACAGGGGTATTTTTATTATGAGAATTGATTGCCTGTCTATGTGCAGATTTTCAGAAGCCTTAAAGGAAAAAAATGGAATAAAAATTGTTGCAGGCAAAACATAAAATAAAAAATAAAGTCAAGGTGGATATCCTGAGATTGTCAGAAAAACACTGAAAAGCCTGCTTCCGTTTCCAACATCCTATCTTGGTGAAGCAGGGTTTTCTTCAGTGACAGCAACCAAGACAAGATTATGGAGTAGACCAGACATAAGCAACATACTTCTGGTGTCACTGACTCCAATCACCCCCAGATGGGACTGTCTAGTTGTGGGAAAACAAGCTCAAGACTCCCACTGATTCTGCATAATGGTGAATTGTATAATTATTTCATTATATATTACAAAGTCATAATAATAGAAATAAAGTGCACAATAAATGTAATGTGCTTGAATCATCCGGCAACCAACCCTCACCCCCTAGTCTGTGGAAAAATTCCACGAAACCATTTTTTGGTGCCAAAAATGTTGGGGACTGCTGCTCTACACCACAGCCAGAGTGATCTTTCCAAAAGACAAATATGATGATGACATCTGGTGGCAGAGAGAACCAATGGGTTGCTCTGATGTATATCTTTATATCTATAATAGTTCATAAATGGAAAGTTTGTAACTAGAAACACTTCTTTAATCTCAGAAAAAATGGAAAAGATATTCAGTGATCTAATCTCCAAAAATAGACCAAGCCTCGCTGGTATTATGAAATAGTTCTACCACATTTAGTGAAAAAATAATTCCTACGTAATTTTAAATTTTCAAAAGCATACAAAACAGTGGGAAATTTCAAAGTTCATTGAGAACTATTAACATAGCACTGGTTCCAAACTAGATAAGGGTAATTCTCCTAAAGTAAGAATAATGATCAAGGATCAGCAGGCTACATCTTGTGAACAAAAATCCTGCCTGCCAAGTGCTTCTATATGCCCCAGGGGCTAACAACAGTTATTGCAATTTTAAACAATTAGAAAACACCCAAAAGAAGAATAATATTTGGTGACATGTGAAAATTATATGAAATTTAAATTTTAATGCTCATAAATAAAATTTAATTGAAACATACCCAACACCCATTCATTTATGTATTGACTATGGTTGCCTTCACACAGCAAGCAGAAAGTTGAGTACTTGCAATGGATACTATATGGCCCACAAATTCTAAAATATTCACTATCTTGAACTTTTCAGAAAAAAACATGTCAACTCCTGATAGACCAATCTCACTTATAAATAGAAATGTTGAACTTTTTAGTTTGAGTTTTAGCAAATTGAACCAAGCAATACGTTAAAAGCAAAAAATTTAATCAAGTATGGTATATCTCCAGAGTACAAGAATTATTTACCTTTAAGAAATCTTCTATTGCAATTTATTGTTTAAGCACATTAAAGAAAAGAAAAAAAAACAAAATTATCTCGACAGATTCAAAAAAATATTTATGATAAAATTCAACACTCATGACTAATCAGAAAAAAAAATAGCAAGCTAAAAAAGGTCAGTCAGTGTTTCAGTCGATGAATGTCTGATCAGAAAAACTGAAATCACCCTAACCAGTGTGGCTCAGTTGGTTGGGAATCATTCCGCAAAGCAAAAGACCACTGGTTTTATTCTCGATAAGGGCACATGCCTGGGTTGTGGGTCTGGTTCCCAGTTGGGGCACGTACAAGAGGCAACAAATTTATGTCTCCCTCTCTTCCCCCCTTCCCCTCTCTCTAAAAATAAATAAATAAATTCTTTTTTAAAAAAAGAAAAACTAAAACCATGTTAAATATTTTAAATTCAGCAAATTGAATATGGGAACTTAAATACAAAAGTGGTGGAAGAATATGAAGAATAAGCAGAGAAGATTCAGTTACTGAGCAACAACTAATTCCAGGAAGTTGTTAGCACTCCTAGGGGAATTTGCCTTTGGAACTAATGCTGCCACATTGTAGAATGCCAAGAATCCATATTACCACCAAAATCATAAGAATCTGGGAGCCTAAGATCACCCACCACTGCAGAGGTCACCATTAAAGTCACACTGACAAGACTTCTGCAGTGACTGCTGGAACTGCATTGCTAGACCAGGAAGCCTGGAGCTGAACTCATATTCCACTGCTGCTGCCACTACTGGACATATTATCAGAAGCCAAGAGGGGAAAAATGTCACTTCTCCCTTCCTCCACCTTCCAGTCTTCCACCAGTGCCACTCATTTATAAAACTATAAAGCTATCTCCTATGAATAATGATGCAAAATTCTTCAAAAACATATTGCACTAGCAAACCAAATTTAGCAGCATATTAAAATGATTATACAGCATGACCAATTGCAAAGTTTTTCTGAAATACAAGGATGGTTCAACATATAAAAACTAATCGATGTAATAGAATACATTAACAGAATTAAGGGGGACAAACCACATGATCATTTCAATTAATGCATAAACCACTAGACAAAGCTCAGCACTTTTTTCATTAAAAACAGTTAAAAATTAAAAATGCAAGGACATTATCTCAACATAATAAAAGCCATGTATTTATTTGCTAAGGCTGCCATAACAAAGTACCAGAGACTGGATGGCTTACACAAAGAGAAGTTTATTTTCTCACAATTCTGGAATCTAGAAGTCTGGGATCAAGATGTCAACAAGGTTGATTTCATTCAGAGGCCTTTCTCTTTGATTTGTAGATGGCCATCTTCTCCCGGTGTCTTCACATGGTCTTTTCTGTGTGTGTGTCTGTGTTCTAATCTCTTCTTATAAGGATACCAGTCATATTGAATTAGCTGCCCTCCCACCCCAGCCACATATGACTTCATTTTAACTTATTTAGCTTTTTAAAGATCTTATCTTTAAACACAGTCACATTCTTAGGTATTGAGGGTTAGGACTTCAATATGTAAATTGGAGGGAACATATTTCAGCCTGTAATTCTGCACACCCAAATCCATATTCTTCTCACAACAAAGTACATTCATCCCCCATTCCGACAGCCCCCAAAAATCTTAACCCATTCCAACATCTCATCTAAATATCATCTAAAAAAATGTTTGTGGGAAACTCAAAATATAGCTATCCTGAGGAAAGATTTTTTTCTAGCTGTGAACCTGTGAAACCAGAAAAGTTATGTGCTTCCAAATACTAGGTGAAATAAGCCAGGTGGTGAAAGACAAATACCATATGATCTCACCTTTAAGTGGAACCTAATCAACAAAACAATCAAGCAAGCAAAATATAACCAGAAACATTGAAATTAAGAACAAACTGACAGAACCAGAGGGGAGATGGGAGGGAATAATGGGGCGGGGGGGGAAGGGGGAAGGGTTTTCAGGAACAACTATAAAAGACACATGGACAAAACCAAGGTGAGGTGGGATCAGGGGAGGGAGGTGGGGATGGCTGGGGTTGGTGGGGAGTGGTGGGGGGGAAATGCAGACAACTGTACTTGAACAACAATATTAAAAAAGATAATTACATTAAAAAATATAATGGTGGACTAAATAAAGGATACAAATTTCTATTCCAAAAGGGAGGCACAGAAAAGAAAAAAGATCACAGGTCCCAAGCAAGTCAGAAACCCAGAAGGGCAGTTTCTATTATATTTTAAGACTTGAGAACAACCATCTTTGGCTCAATGCTCTGTCATCTGGGTCTATCTGGGTGGCCCTGACTTATGGGCCCATCGGTTTTATCCTCTCAGTCCTAGGCAATGGCCCCACCCCTCTGGAACTGGAGAGAAAACATTCCCAACCCTTGAGCCTGTGCCCGAGGACTCATAGTGGCAATATCAGTCCTGCCAACTTCTGGACAACTGGAGGGGGGCATTTTTCCCTTTTCTTGAAGGATAATGCATGTTTGCAGCTAGATATTTCTATTGGCCTGTCTTATAGAATTTGGGATGTCCAATGGCCTTCCTAGTTTCCCTGGGGTCGTCACTTGCAAAACCTAACCAGAAGATGTCTTGGATTTTCAAAACCAGAACAGATTGCCAATCCAGACCTTTTCCAAACTCCCTTGTTTTTTATGCTGCAAACAAAGTGCTGTGCATTGATCAGGGGCTCCCAGTTGTGGACAACTGTCCAGGTTCCACCTTCAAGACAACTGCTCTGGGCAGCTGCTGATTGTGACAAGCCCCAGGCCAGGGGTCACCAAATCCACCAGCAAAAAGGCCCCATGTTAGCCACCAAAACTGCTACCAAACTGCAGGGGTTTGTTTGCCTGCACATATCAAAGCCCAAACAATCCAAACAGGAGTATGCAGCAAAGAAAGCAAAGTTTTATTTAAGGAAATGACACCAAACCCAGAGACATAGGTGAGATCATGCTCTAAGACCTGGCTCCCAGTGGCTTTTAGGGGATGTGTTATATGGGGAGGAGGGAGATCATTAATCATGATGACTAAGGGATTCTGGGTCATTGGATCTACTGACTGGTCAGAACTAAGAAAGAAGGTAGTTGATCATTGCATCTGGTCCTGATATCAGCCATGATGTCATTCTGTCTGGCTTTGCAAGGATGTGGTTGGTGAAGGTATTATGTTTTTTCCGGTCTAGAGCTGAAACACCACTGAGGCCTACATGTTATCTTTAGTTTAATGGAACTTCTGTTTCTGTGGTCAACACACTTGAGGCTTTATTCTTAAGACTGTTTGATGCTGACCAGAATCTGATGTCCTAAGGGCTTAATGATTCAGGGAGTAAATGTGCATGGAAAGAGGGAGGCAGATGAGTCGAGTCATGGTGCTATCAGACTGGACAAGGACAATTTAAAACAAAAGGAAAGAAAGAAGAAAGGGTCACATTAAAGAAATGAAGTTCCTGCGTGGTTACACTGAGGTCAAGAGACCAAAGAGTGAAATAAAAGATGCTCTCATTGGTCTAATGGCTTAGAAAATTCCAAGGGTTTTGAGAGCTTTGAGGCAGGAACCATAGACAAAGACCAAATATATTTGAGAAATATATTTTTGTCATCTGAATGACCAAATATGTTTATTATAAATTATAATATCACACATAATGAAAACACCTGGGAAACTGATAATGTTGGTGGTTGCACAAGAATGTGAATAAAGTTAATGCCACTGAATTGTATAGGTAAAATGCTAAAATTTAGGTTATGTGATCACAATATGTAAGTTAGGTTATTTTACCACAATAAAAAATACAAAAAGATGAAAAGAATGTAAATGGAAAGTGAAAATTCCAATTCATGTTGCACGCTTAAGATTTTTGTACTTTGCTCAGAAAAATAAATATAAGTCAAATAATAAAATTAGGACTGCTTGTTTATATAAAGAACATCTTACTGAAACAGAAATCCCCTGTAGGTCTTTTGTTCTACGGTTCTTTTGCTCACTGCCAATTAGAACTGTGGCTCTCAATGTCAGAGTTTGGTAAAAAGGAAAGGAACTATTTAATCAAAAGTTATATAGGTTTAGAATAATGGCAGAATTCTGCCATTAAATATCACTTGAAACACAGAAACATGCACAGACACACAGCCCTGCCCTCCCCCTTTGCCCAGGCAGGCCAGTCTCAGAGCATGCCAGTCACAAGTACCACCTTTCAGAAAGAAAAAAATCGGAAGTCCGCAGCTCACTTCTCCCAGTTCCTCCCAGTAATCAGTGCTCATCTGGGCAGGCTTCCCATGGTTCCCAGCACCAACAGCAGTGTCACCAAGATCTCCAGTTCTTAATCCAAAACCACATGGTACCTCCTCATGGCCGGTCAGCAAGAGTCCTTTCACCCCATTTTGACCCACATGGTCCTACAAGGCCGCACACTGTCCCATCACACACGGCCATTTGTTTAAATCCTGGCCTGGATCCTCCTCTGTAACCCCATTTCCGACTCCTCCCACATCGGCTACACCTCCTAGCACTTCCATATTTTCCACCTTTCTTGGCTGCCAAAGTTAGTTCAGGCAAGTGTGGTCCCGTGGCATGGAGCAAACCATCACTGTAACTGGGGAGGTGCCTCCCAGCAACATCACAGGTCAAAGTCATGCCCCTCTCCCAGGCTCACCTAAGAAGCTAGCTGGTATGCAAAGTAACTCTCAATTGCTGTGCTGCTGCTCTTCCCAGCCCCACCCCCAGCTAGCCTTGTTGGGGATTTTGGGGCTTCTTAGCCCTTATTCAGCTCTGAACCTCATTCCACATCTGTTACATTGCCACAGCTCTAAGAGGAAGGGGAAGTTTCAGTAAGAAGCACTTTCAGATTACTACAGAATGAACTTGGCTGCCGCAAAGTCTTCAGCCGCAATCTCCTGTGCTAAGAGCATGATCTGGCTGTTCCAGTTTCTCACGCTTGTCTCCTGCCTTGGCCCAGGTAAATGCCTAAATGGACTTGTGGTTCTGAGTGACTCCCTGGTTTTGTGCAGCTTGCTCACTCTAAATCACCTATATATAGGTGTCTGAATGTCCCTCTACCAAGGGTCTGGGTTGGGCTGCAGTAGTGCCTGATAACCTGTTACTTCCTCTCAATTTAGAGTGTTAAATGGTTCAGTTACCAAATTAGTTGTGTCTGCATTTAAGGGAAATGTCCCCTGGAACATGGGAAATGAGTTTTTCTAATACAAGACTCTTCCGGGTTTATCACCAGCATGTTGTAGAATAAGAAGCACTAAGATTGGGAAAATAAATCATTTTGTCCAATTAGCTACTGTCTCGCTGTGCAACATCAGTTACATTATTTATTCCTCCTGGGCCTCACTATTCTCATCTAAAATACTGAAAATCCATGAATCAATTTAGCCAAAATCTCTGGACCCAACAAAAACACTAGATATCTTGTTAGTTTCTGTTTACTATTTTTTGAAAAGAGCACTCCAGCTCTCTTTCTTTGGTACAAATCAGGAGTTAAGCGGTAGTCCAGTAGTACTTTATATGGCAGAGAAAAAGGAATTATTTGACCCTGCCTGCTTCTTGTTCCCTGCTGTTCATTATGTAAAACATGAAGGTGTATGTCATGTTTGGGTAACCACAAGTGGTCCACTGGGGCCAAAGCATAGAATTCAGGAACATATGGGGCAGGACACAAGACAGGAAAGCTAAGTCAGAACGAGCACCAGGGTGGGAGATACAAATAACTAATATTTGCTGAGTGTCTATTCTGTTTTCCAGTCATTTGACCAAGTGCGATACATGCATTATGTACATAAGCCTCGTGACAGTCTGTACTATTATTATCCCCATTTTTACATGAAGAACTACAATAATATAAATAGCTTACCAAATTTCATTAACCTGCAGGTGGCAAGCCCTCGTGATAGTTCTGAGAAACAATGACTGTTGAACAAACACGGCAGGAGCACAGGAGAAAAAAGGACAGAAATAAGAGTGACTGTAGATGTAGAATTACTGGTAATGGGAATGAGGGGAAAGGTGAATTCATTAAGTCATCCAGTAAATATTCATTGAACACCTACTGGATGCCTGGTGTTACACTAGAGTTGTTCAAGAAACCAAACAGACTCAGTGAGCTAAAGAGCAGGGTTTATTAGCAGAGAATAAGAGGGAAAGTGGAGCCAACCAAGGCACATTAAGATTTGCTCAGTTGTTCTTAGGTCAGGGTTTTTAGGCACAAAAACCCTTGAAGGGTAACTGGTTGTGGTGTCAGAGTCTGATTGGCTAGAGCTGGCTGCTGGCTGCCATTTCTGCTGACCATTGTTCCTGATACATCTTGTCAGGCCCAAGTTAAAGTTGCATCCTGTTATGCCAGATGGGCCGACCCCAGACCCTAATCTTAGCTGGACATCTGTTTTTCCTGGGTAGGGTCTGCAGGTAACTTCTCATGGTACAGTTTCCAACAGTGCCATTTTTTTGCCTGGTGACTTTCCATTCCTCCTAGGCCTTCCTAGGTCTGTCATTCTTGCTTTTCTTTTATATAAAGAGGTGGGAGAGGTCATATAGGGATGAGGGGGGTCATGTCATCTTAAGGCTACTTCCTGCTGAGTAGGGAGCATTGGGTTTATGGAACAATTGGAAGGTCTTCTTCCGGTATTGGCTGATACCTAGGAGTACTTAATAGGAGAATGATATTGACAGTGGAGGTAGTTCAGCTTGAACCATTTTGTAGATAAAGATGAGAAGTCTGATGAGGCAAGGACCAATTAGCAGAAGAAGAAAGAGGATAACCAGGGTGTGATAAGTGGCCGCAGAATGGCTTTAAGAGGTGAAGAGAACTGGGAGAGCAGCCAAGTGAACCAGGAGTTGTCATAAGCAGCTTTGGCACTTTTTCCTACTCAGGAAATAATGTCAATGTGCTCTTTGAGGATTTGTAGGTTTTCTTCTACAATGCCTGATGTGTTGATGTAAAAGCAGCAGGTCTCATTAAGAAGAGCACAGGTGCCACCCACTTCTGCTGTAAGAAGGTCCAGTGCCCTCATATTTTGGAGGATGACTTGTGCTAGGCTGTTGAGGGATTGTTGTTTTTGTAGCATATTGAGAGTGGCATTCCAGGTTTCTTGGAGGGATAAGGAGATGTTAAGCATGGCCTTTTCTATCTCAGGGATTCCTACAAACCAAAAGAGGCCATGATAGAGGGAATGTCCTTTGCTAAGATGTTTAAGGATGGGGTTGTTGTGATGGTAGACATCCCAGTCAGGCAAATTCCTGGGTCTGTGGGGGCAAAGGCCAGTAGCTAAGAAGGATCCTAGTTTGGGGAAGGCCACCAAAGTCACCAGACTAGAGGATATGTGGGTGGTGGCCTGAGGGATTAGGTATACTATGGTGCAACAGCCTGCCCAGAAGGTGAGGATCCACTGACATGCCCAGGCTCCACAGAGAAAGAAATATCTTGTGTGTCCTAGGAATATTCCCCATGACCAACCCTTTTGGCAGAGACTCAATCATGTTGTTATGCCTCCCTGCTGTCCAGCATTAAGGTTGATAAATACTAGACATTTAAGAATGGTGTTAGTTGGCGAGAGTGACATATTAAACCAGGGGGTCCAGAATGACAAGGTATTACTGAAGGAGGTGAGTTTATCATGAGAAGAGATACTGACTCCCTGTATATTGCCCCCACCCCCGGCCTGTAAATACTAACATAGTATGATCGCAGAGGGAGGTGTTAAGTTTTCCGATTCCCTGATGAGGCTGAAGGGACAGGTTGGAGAAGTTTGTCTGGAAGCAGACAGCTGGGTTGTCAGTCAGGATAGTGGCAAGAGCCAAAGGGACTATGGGTTGGGTAGGTGGACTAATATACTGGGAGATACTTCTATCCATTTCATCACATCTAGAAAGTGTCCTTTGAGCTGGGGATGCCTGGGGGAAGATGGTCAAGGTGGCATTGTGAGGTGGTAAAGGAATAGGTGATGCCTTAAGGGACAGAAAGGTGGAAACATTAACTGATATAAAGAGGACTTGGAGCATCTTGGTATGAAGTGTATATGCAGGACAAATCCAGCAGCCACATTTGTTGATAAGGGTTGCTACTTGTTGTACGATGGGGGTTAAGGGATATTTAAAGTAGAGAGTGGGAAGGGCTAGAAGGAGGGGAACGAAGTGCCTCATGGCTAGATAGTGCTAGGTTAGGAGGTCAACTACAAGTAGCATTAGAAAGAAGGCAAAGAAGGAGATTTGGTCAGGGGTGAAGTCCTGCAGGTCATCTTGGAACCAGAGGTCCAAGATGAATTGAAAAAGGTCTTCAAATGTATTGATGGGGTGCAGGTGGACACTTACAGTTTGTAGAAAGGAAAGGGCCTGGTGGGGCTCTAGCTCTATTCAAGGGGACAGGACTTAGGTGGTTCTTGATATTTTTAAGGTGAGGCCTCTGGTGGAAGTGCACTGGTATTGCAGTGACTGACTTTCCTCAGACTCCTCGGGAACTGGAGAAAACATAGGGATCTTGTCTTAAGAGTCAGCCAGCTGATAAGTAGGTTTTAGCCTGGAAAGCTGAATCCAGGGGGTCACACCTAGGCCATGGGTGTGGTGAGGAGGGCAAGGTATGGTCTCGCCCAGACAGGGGTGAGAGATCTGCAATGGAGGGTTTCAGGTAGACATAGTTCCCTGGTGTGACGGTGGTAATGGGAGCCTTTTGGGTGGCTGCCGGGAGGGCAGTATTAGCAAAGTCCCTAAGGAGAGCTTGAGTCTCGGTTAAAATAGGCAGATAATCTCCATATTGAGAGGCAGGGGGTGGACGATTCCCCATTATAAGTGGCCTGCCGTACATTAGTTCGAAGGACTATGTGTGCGGGGTTTTCTGGGTGCTGTTCGAATCTTAAGGAGGGCCAAGGGAAGGAGTTTTAGCCACGGTGGTTGGGTTTGTGTGCTAAGTTTGATGAGGTATGATTTTAAAATGCCGTTCATGCGCTCAACTTTTCCTGATGATTGGGGAAGGTAAGGAATATGTAGCCTCTATTTTATTCCTAAGACCTTGGAAACCTGTTGAGCAACCTGTGAAATGAAGGTGGGTCCATTGTCTGATTGTATGGATGTAGGGAGACTGAATCTTGGGATGATGTTTTGCAGTAAGGCCTCAGTGACCTGGGTGACTCCCTCTGAGATAGTTGGGAATGCTTCTACCCAGCCAGTGAAGGTGTCAATGAACAGAAGGAGATATTTGAATTTCCTGATGGGGGGCAGGTGTGTAAAATTGATCTGCCAGTCCTGTCCTGAGATTTGGCCCCTTACCTGGTGGAATGGGTATGGGGAAGGTCTTACCACTCCCTGGGTGAAGGTGCATTGACATGTGGGGCAAAGCTTAGTGATGTTAGAGAGAACAGTACAAAGCGTTGGGTGATGGATGATCTGTGACAGGAGTGCTGTGAGGTGAAATTGATTGTGAAGGTCTGTGAGGATTTGGTGAGCATGTTGTTGGGACAAAATGACCTTATTATGTAGGTAATACCACCCTTCATTGTATGTGGCCCCTAGCTGGGCTAGATCTGTGTATTCTGGTGGGGTGTATTCTGGGGCCTGGGAGGGCATGACCAAGAATTGGGAATGTGGCTTGGTGGTGTGGGCCTGTTTTTTGGCTTCCAGGTCTGCCCTATTGTTGCCCTGGGAAATGGGGTCCTTATTGCTCTGGTGGGCTTTGCAATGTATAACAGCCACTTGTTTTGGCAACTGTGCCACTTGGAACAGCTGTAAGATGAGAGTCTAACTGATGATTGGGGAGTTCTTTGAAGTGAGATAACCCCTTTCTTTCCATATAGGAATGTGTGAATGAATGGTATGGAAGGTGTACTTAGAATCAATGTATATTTTTATGGGTTGGACCCAGACTGGGGTAAGGGCTCTGGTTAGAGCTATTAGCTTAGCCTGTTGGGAGGTGGTGCCAGGTGGTAGAGGTGCAGATTCAGTGATCCTCTGGGAGGTTACTATGGCATATCCTGCCTTTTTAAGAGGGTCTTTGAAGGCACTGCCATCTATGAACCAGGCAGCAGGAGGGGGTAAAGGGGAATCTCTGATGTTGGGGAAAGGATATAGGAACTGGTCTATGAGGTCAAGGTAATTGTGAGGTGAAGGGTGACGGATAGGGATAGCAAGGAAAGTAGCAAGATTAGAAGTGTTTGGGGTATGTTGAATTTGGACCTGCGGGTTAAGTAATAGTTGAGCGTGGATAGGCTGAATTCTGGATGGGGAGGCATGGGTAATGGCCTGGTGGGTGAGAAGGGAGGTAAGGTTGTGGGGGGAGAGCACTGTAAGGCGCGCATAGGGAATGAGATTGAGGGCCTCTTGCAAGAGCAATACCACAGAGGCTAAGGCAGAGACAAGCTGGCCACCCAAGAAAAGAGGGATCAAGTGACGTAGAGAAATATGTCACCCCTCTGTGATCTGGCCCATAGGTCTTCGTAAGGGCTCCAAGGACAAAGCCATCTCTGGTATCAGTGTATAAGGTAAAAAGTCTTGTCCAGGTTTGGCAGAGTGAGGGCAGGGGTCTGAACTAACACAGTCTTGAGCCTCTGGAACCAGCATTTTCAGGCAGTCAGATTCACAACTGGCTCATGGAGATCTTCAGTGGTGGCCCTGTATAGATCTTTGTAGATAACGCCAAAGTTGGGGATCCAGGTGCAGAAAGAGTTGTATAACCCCAGAAAGGAGAGGAGTTCTTGCTTGGTTTGGGGAAGTGGGATATTCTGGATAAGGTTCCTGCACTGTGAGGTGAGAGCCTTATAAGTGTGGAAGAGGGACAGGCATAAATAGGTGACTTGGTGATGCGGACACTGGTATGTAGTGCTGCAGCATTATGGATGAGACGAGACAAATTCTCATGGACTACAGAAATCCTGTGGAGAAAAAGGAATGACAGGGCTGCTCTCTCAGTGAAATAGAGGGCCAGTCTGGTCCCTTGCCTGGACAATCTTTTATTGCTTTTCTGGGAACATCACGTTGAGGGTGGTCATCATTTACTATGCATAATTTCGCTTTAGGTGGTTACCTTTTACAGAAAACAAAGGAGAGTATGTTGCTAATTACGTCACAGAAGAAGGGTATTTGCAAATATAAAGGGAAAAGTGGTCAAACTGGTTACACTCCTCCTTGGGAGGTTTAGCATAGATTTTAGGAAGTTACTTTAAAGATATGCAGTAAACGTTTGCTGCCTCAATTCAGGGTGAGAGACTTTTAGCAAAAAACAAGTCTGAAAGCGGCCTAGGTATGATGCAGGCCTGATTCCCCATGGGAGAACCTATCCATGGGTGCGGGTCCTGTGTGCTGGACCTCGCTTCCCACTGGCCTTTCCTAATGGGAGCTGGGCTACATTTCCCACACTACACAGAAAGTCTCCTATAACTTGGCTTTGGGAGAATTGTCCCTTGTCTTTGGAGACTTTATACCCCTTTGTCTGGAGGAAATTGTCTAAGTCAGTGAGAGTTTGGAAGTCAAAAGTGCTGTGTTCAGGCCAGTAATTCTGGTTATCTAGAGGGTACCGTGGCCATGCGATGGTCGAGAAAGAGATAATTTTGGGGGGTTTAATTTCTCCCTCTAAATCCAGTGTCTTATGGCTGCGAACCAGGGAGCCGAGAAGAATGTCCCAGCGTGGGGAAGAGATTGAGATGCCCCCATATTTATGCCAGGAATGTGAACTGCGAGGAGGGAGATCATTAGGAGGGTGAGTCTGAGTCCCATGACTTGAGTGCTGACTTCTGGAGTCAGAAGTGGGGACGGGGCAGCCCTGAGTGAGTCTGAATACCTAGGCAAGCATCCCTGCGTCAATAACACTGACTTGAGAGGAGTGGGTGGGCCTCACCAGGGGTGTTCCCAAGGAGAGACAGGACCACCAAACATGTGTAGGGTTCTGACTGAGTGCTCAGACTTGAAGAGCTAACTCCCAGAGTTAGAAGTGAGGCCAGTGAGGCCTGGATGGAACCCCCAGAGCACTTGGAGTCAAACGTCTTGGACTCACCGAAGAGAACAGTGACCAGTGTTGACCGGAAAGGCCCGGTGCCATGGCAAGGGTATTTAAAGGGAGTGTCCTCCAGAATGAGGAGCAAAATAGAATGGAAGAGCCAGTGGGAAAGCTCGAGCTGCCAAATCCATGGTCCGGGAATCGGGGCGACTGGAGGCCAATCCCAGTGACAAGAGCAGGGGCCTGCAGCTGGGTTCCAGATCCAGCGTTCCAGCACCAAAATCTGTTAGGCCGGAGTTGCTCAAGAAACCAGACAGATGCAGCGAGCTAAGGAGCAGGGTTTATTGGCAGGGGATAAGAGGAAAAGTGGAGCCAACCAAGGCATGTTAAGACTCACTCAGTTGTTCTTAGGTCAAGGTTTTTAGGCACAAAACCCCATGAAGTGTAGCCGTTGGGGTGTCAGAGTCTGATTGGCTAGCGCTGGCTGCTGGCTGCCATTTCTGCTGACCATTGTTCTTGATACATCTTGTCAGGCCCAAGTTAAAGCTGCATCCTGTTATGCCAGATAGGCCAACCCCAGATCCTAATCTTAGCTGGACATCTGTTTTTCCTGGGTAGGGTCTGCAAGCAGCTTCCCATGGTACAGTTTCCAACGGTGCCATTTTTTTGCCTGGTGATTTTCCATTCCTCCTAGGCCTGCCTAGGTCTGTCACCTGGCACTGTTCCAGTTGCCAGAGGCACGTCAAGAACAAAGCAGGCAAAAATTTCTGCCCTCATAGCAGGGTGCAGACAGGGGCCCCCAAATAGGGATTTGTAATGGAGTCCAGAACTCAGGGTGTCCAGGAAATATTTAAAAATATAGGATGCCCCCGCCCCCACAAGTCTGAACTGGGGGATGGGACACATGGAGCAGGGCCATAGAGAGCTGTTTTGCATAGCAACAGTTTTACAACTAACCTCAGGCATGCCCATTTAACATATCTATAACTTTTGACTGGTTACATGAATATGTTAAATAGCAGTGGATGTGCTTTGAGCCAAGGAGTGGGAGTGACCTCCACACTGGATGTATCTGGGAGGCAGCTCCCTCCCCCTGGTTATGGTGCCCACGCAACTTTGGAGTAAGAGGGGACCTAAGCAGCTTTGACAAGAGAGGGAGAACCACAAGGCTTTGGGGCTCCCTTTGCCATGCATCTTAGGAAGCTGGAAAGCAAGATGTAGCAGCAATACAGAGCTCTCTCTTAGCAGTTTGGAAGAATGCAGGAGAGATGCTGCAGGAAGGAAACGGGTAAAAGGACTCTTGCTGGTGGGCCACGAGAAGGTGCCACGCAGCTTTGGATTAACTGGAGATCGCGGTAGCAACACAGCTGATGGTGCTGGGAACCACGGGCGGCCTGCCAGCTGCGCATGGATTAATGGGAAGAACCAGGGGCTACCAGAGCCATGGACTTCCGTTTCTTTTCCTGAGATACGGTATCCCTGACTGGGCAAAGGAGGGAAGGAAGGACTGTGTGTGTGTTTGTGGGTATCTTAATGAAAACATTAAGTCATTACTCTAAGTCTGTATAACCTTTGAATAAATAATTCCTTTCCTTTTCACCAATCTCTGGCATTGAGAGACACAGTTCCCTGGCAGTGGGCAAGGTGAACCTAGTAAGGGGGGTCCCCAGCAGAAGGGGGGGTCCATTCAGTAATAGTATATTGTTCATCCCCACCCCCATCCATTTTGTAATGCCCTCATGGAGTTAACATTTTAACAGGGGAGACAAACTATAAACAAGATAAATAAGTGAAATAATATATTGTATGGTGGTGTTACAGAAAATAATTCGGAAAATAATGACTCTGGCACGATTCAGGGTAACGGAGTGAGGCTTTATTACACGCACGGACCCAGAGGAGGCAGTCTCCAAATTCTGGGCCCCGAACCTTGGCTGAGCAGGGCTTTTATTGCTCTCCGGACACCATATCCTACGTGGCAAAAGCAAGGAGGTACAGAAGCTGATGCGAAAATAACTCTAGCCTTGAGGTGTCCTTATCGGAAGCTGGGTGTACAGAAGCCAAAGCAGAAATTATGACTACCTAACCAAAATCAGACGGTTTGGCGGTTTCTAAGTAACCTAAACAAAACTCTTTCCCAGTTCCCGGTCCTTCTTCTGGGTCACTTTGTCCTAGTTGACTTTTCTTCTAGAGTGGTAAATGTTGAGGAGGAGAGGAGATAGTGCAGGGTGGGGACAATGAAATTTCAGACAGGGTAGCCAAAGAAGGTGACAAAGTTGGGAGGAGAGGAAATAGACACAGAGAGGAAGGTGAGTTTAATAAAATCAAATTTGAAAACAAGTATGAAGGATGATGACTCATGCCAGCCCACATTCTCTCTATGGGTTGGGCACCATAACTTGATCTTTTTAGAAAATTTATCTGGAAGATAAACCATGTTGAGCGTAATCCTAATAGGTACCATTGGAATCAGGCATCATTGTGCCCTGGGGAAAGTGAGTCTCATTTGTCTCTCCATTATTCTTTCTAGATGAGAGCTTGTCAAATGTTAGTTAATATGCATATAAATTACTAGGGAATCTTATTATAATGTTGATTCTGGGATGGAGGTTAAGATTCTGCATTTATAACAAGCTTCTGGGTAACCCCAAAGCTACTTCATGGATCACACTTTGAGTAACAAAGTTCTAGATTTTATGGGACTTAAGTCATATTGGGGATATATGGAGAAAAAATGGAATTAATTATCTGAATGCATTTGCAAGAAGCAGATACAGGTATTTTACTCTTCAGGAGAGAACAGTAGTTGTAAATGGAGGCACAGCCAACACGTGGGTTAGCCAAATGATTCTGGGGATTTGAGTCAAAAACTTGCAGGTTCTTGTAATCCAATTATTTCCTTCCCCTGCGCAGTGTTTATCTACTTTTTACCAGTCATTCAGGCTGTCTAATGTTTATTCTTGTTCACCACAGGCAGAGGGTTGTTTTACATTTTGTCATTATCTTCAAGGACAGCTGTGTCTTTCTACCTCTCATAACCTGCCATCAGTCCTCACTGTGACCTTCCTTCCAAGTCTTTCACACTTCAATCCACATCTAGCCTCAGTTGTGTCTCCATCCACAAACAGACTTGTTTCTTTCTTTGTTTTTCATTAAGGTGATATTCAAAAAACAAAATAATAATTTTTAAAGATTTTATTTATTTATTTATTTGTTTATAAAGAGGGGAAGAGAGAGAGAAAGAGAGAGAGAAACATCAGTGAGTGGTTTCTTCTTGTGCACCCCCCACTAGGGACTTGGCCCACAACCCAGGCATGTGCCCTGACCGGGAATTGAACCAGTGATTCTTTGCTTTGCAGGCTGGCACTCAATCCACTGAGCCATACCAGCCAGGGCCTATTTTATTTTTGAATGTAGTAAATATTTTATGCCTCTAAATATATTCAATGTCAATAATTGCCTTTTACTTTTTTAAAATTTTTATTGAACAAAATAATAATTTTAAAGTGTGCAATATAGCAAATTCACAGTGTTGTTCCATCACCACTTCTATCACTCCAAAACATTTCCATCACTCCAAAAGAAAACCTTGTACTCATTAAGCAATCGCTCATTTTTCCTTCTCCCCAACCCCCCAAAAATAACAGTCTGCTTTCTGCTTCTATGGGTTTACCTATTGTGCATATTTTACATGATGAAATCATAGAATATGTGACATTTTGTATCTGACTTCTTTCACTTTGTACAAATTTTCGGGGTTCTTGTTGTATCATCTGTCAGTAATTGGTTCCTTTTTATTTCTGAATAATATTCCATTGTATGTATGTACTACATTCATTTATCCATTCATCTATTGATGGACATTTGTATTGTTTCCACCTTTTCCCTTTTGGGAATAGTGCTGCTGTGAGATTTGTGTACAAGTATTTGTCTGAGTACCTGTTTTCAATTTTTCTGGCTATATAACTAGGAATGGAATTACTAGATCATATGATAATTCTGTGTTTAATTTTTTGAGGAAATACTAAATAGTTTTCCACAGTGGCTATACCAGTTTACATTTCTACCAGCAATGTACAAGGGTTTCAATTTCTCCATATCCTTGCCAACAATTACTTTCTGATTATTATTATTACTACCATTTTAGTAGATGTAAAAGTATCTCATTGTTTTTACTTGCATTTCTCTAATGACTAATAATGTTTACCATTTTTGCATGAATTTATTGGCAATTTGAATGTATACCTTCTTTGGAGAAATGTCTATTCAAGGCCTTTGTTCATTTTTAATTGGATTGTTTCTCTTTTTGTTCTTGAGTTATAAGAGTTCTTTAATTTGAATACTAAACCCTTTTAGATATATAATTTACAAATATTTTCTCCAATTTTGTAGGTTGTCTTCTCAATTTTTTAATTTTTTTAAATATATTTTATTGATTACACTATTACAATTTTCCCAAATTTTCCTCTTTGTGCCCCTCCACCCTGTAACCCCATTCCCTCCCTTAGTTCGTGTCCATTGGTCATGCATATAAGTTCTTTGGCTTCTCCTTTTCTTATACTGTTCTTAACATCACCATGTCTATTTTATTCCTACCAATTATGCTTCTAATCCTTGCACCTTTTTTCCCATTCTCCCTTCCCTCTCCCAGCTGATAACCTTCCAAGTGATCTCCATATCTGATTTTTCTTCCTGTTCTGGTTGTTTGTTTAATTTGTTTTTTATTTTATTTTTTATTGTTGTTCAGCTACCGTTGTCTCCATTTTCACCACACCTCACTCCCTCACTACCATCTCAGTCTTCCACCCTTGAACCTACCTGCTTTGGTTTTGTCCATGTGTCCTTTATACATGTTTCTTGATGGACCCTCCCCTATTTTCTCCCATTATCCCTCTCCTCCCTCCCCTCTAGTTACTGTCAGTTTGTTCTTAATTTCAATATTTCTGGTTATATTTTGCTTGCTTGTTTGTTTTGTTGATTAGGTTCCATTTATAGGTGAAATCATATGGTATTCATCTTTTACTTCCTGGCTTATTTCACTTAGCATAAGGCTCTCCACTTCCATCCATGTTGTTGAGAACAGTAGGGGCTCCTTCTTTCTTTCTTCTGGGTTTGTTTTTTTAGATTCAGTTGTTGATAGTTGTGAATTTGTTGCCATTTTACTGTTCATAGTTTTGATCTTCTTTTTCTTAAGATTTTATTTATTTATTTTTAGAGAGAGGGGGATGAAGAGAGAAAGGGAGAGAAGCATCAATATGTGTTTGCCTCTCATGTGCCCCTTACTGGGGACCTGGCCGGCATCCCAGTCATGTGCCCTGACTGAGAATCAAACTGACAACCCTTTGGTTCACAGGCCAGTGCTCAAGCCACTGAGCCACACCAATCAGGGCTTTCTTTTTCTTAAATGTAATAATGGCTTGGTGATGATGAACTCCTTTAACTTTACCTTGTCTGGGAAGCACTTTATCTTCCCTTTCATTCTAAATGACAGTTTTGCTGGATAAAGTAATCTAGCTTGTAGGTTCTTGCTTTTCATCATTTTGAATATTTGTTGCCAGTCCCTTCTTGCCTGCAAAGTTTCTTTTGAGAAATCAGCTGATAGTTTTATGGGAACTCCTTTGTAGCTCACTCTCTTTTCTCTTGCTGCTCTTAAGATTCTCTCTGTATCTTTAACCTTTAGTGTTTTAATTATGATGTGTATTGGTGTGTTCTCTCTGGGTCCAACTTGTTTGGGACTCTCTGTGCTTCCTAGGCTTATATGTCTATTTCCTTCATGAAATTAGGGAAGCTTGCTTTCATTATTTTTTTCAAATTAGTTTTCAGTTTCTTGCTGTTCCTCTTCTCCTTCCGGCACTACTATGATTAGGATGTTGGCATATTTGGTGATGTCCCAGAGACACTTTATACTATCCTCATATTTTGAATTCTTTTTTCTTCTTACTATTCTGGTTGAATGCTTATTTCTTCCTTATGTTCCAAATTATGAATTTGAATCCCACCTTCACCTCCTCCACTTTTGGTTCCCTATAGATTTTTCTTTATTTCACTCAATGTAACCTTCATTTCTTCCTGGGGTTTTTATTTTGTTGCCATACTCAATGAGTTCTTTGAGAATATTTATCACTAGTGTTTTAAACTCTGCATCTGATAGGTTGGTTATCTCCATTTCATTTAGTTCTTTTTCTGAGGTTTTGTTCTGTTCTTTCATTTGGAACATATTTCTTTGTCTCCTCAATTTGGCAGCCTCCCTATGCTTGTTTCTGTGTATTACGCAGAGCCACTGTAACTCCCTGTCTTAGTAGCATGGCCTATTATAGAAAAGACACCTGTAAATTGTGTGAGGAGGAGCCATAGGTAATCACCAGGGTGGGGCAACCTGCTTCACCACTTTGGCTCTGTGTGGAGGGGAGATGGCTTGGAGAGGAAACAATGCTGCTGCCTGGCTTCTGGACATTTGCCCAGTTCTCACCCTGCACAACTCACACCCTTCCAGTTTTTGCCCTGGTAATAAATCCAAGAGGGGGCTTGTTTGTGTAGGTTTTAAGTCCTTGTGGGTCCTTTAAGCAGAGTCTCCTGACATTCTGGCAATTTTTTCCACCACCCCAACCTCCACTGGATTTTACAGCCAGAAGTTAGGGGATTTATCTTCCTGGCACTGCAACCCTGGAGTGTGGGGTCTGGCCTTGGGCTGGGATCACTTTCTCCCAAGGTATCCCTCCCAATTTTTACCCACTACACACACATGCAGGACTACCCATTCTGCTGCTGCTGCTGCCTCTCTGGCCCACAGCACATTTCAACACCTCTCGGCCTGTCTCTGCATCTCTGCCCCTCCTATCTATCTGGATGAATGTGGCCTCTTTAAATCCTTGGTTGATGGAGATCCATACAGCTTGATTTTCTGATGGTTCTGCATGTTGTTCTCAAGTCTAGTTGTAATTCTTTCTGTGGCTGTGTGAGGAGGCAAAGTGTGTTTACCTATGCCTCCATCTTGACCAGAAGTGCTCAGAACTGCATTTTAAGAAGCTCTCTTTGCTGTTGGGTAGAGATGGGACTCCATTTTCTTGATAATATCCTTTGAAAACAAAAGTTTTTAATTTTGATTAAGTCCAATTTTTCTATTTTTTCTTTTTTACTCATGCTTTTGGTGTCGTTTCTAAAAATCTATAGCCAAACCCAAGGACAGAAAAATTTAAACCTGTTTTCTTCTAAGAGTTTTGTAATATTAGCTCTCATATTTAAGTCATTGAAACATTTTGAGGCAATTGTTGTACAGGTGTGAGTTAGGGATCCAACTTCATTTTTTTCATGTAGATATGTAATTGTCCCAACACCATTTGTTGAAGCAACTCCTTTCCCCATTGAATAATCTTTTCACTGTTGTCAAAAGTTAATTGTCCATAAACATACAAAGTTTATTTATTCATGCATTCTCAATTCAATTCCATATGGATACCTATATATCTATCCTTATATCAGCACCAAACCATTTTGATCACTGTAGCTGTATAAACTTTGATGTTGGGAAGTGTGAGTTCTGCAGTCTTGTTCTTCTATTTTAGTATTGTTTTGTCTATTTGGGGCCCCTTGAGATTCCTTATGAATTTGAGACTTGAGAATTTGGATTCTCCATTTCTGAAAAAAAGTAATAAAAGTCATTGGAATCTTGTTAGAGATTGCATTGTATGTGTAAATTGCTTTGGGTAGTACTGCCACCTTAATATTAAGTCTTCTAATCCATGAACATAGGATGTCTTTACATTTAATTTCTTCTTTAACTTATTTTAGAAGTGTTTTATAGTTCTCAGCATAAAGTGTTTAATCTCCTTGGTTAAATTATTCCTAGATATTTTATTATTTTGGATGCTATTGTAAATGGAATTGTCTTAATTTCTTTATTGATCTTTTATCCTTCAACTTTGCTAAATTTATTTGTTAGCTATAATGATTTTTGGTGTGTGGATTCTATATTATTTTCTGTCTATAAGATAAGAATACTTTTACTTATTCCTTTCCAATTAAGATGTCTTTTATTTCTTTTTTCTTCCTTAATTGCTCTAGCTAGAACTTCCAGTACAGTGTTGAATAAAAGTGGTGAAAGCAGGCACTGTTGTCTTGTTCCTGGAAGTCTTTCAGTCTTTCATCCTTAAATAGAATGGGTTTTCAAAATGACTTTTACCAAGGTAAAAAAGTTCCCTTCTAATCCTAGATTCTTAAGTGTGGAATGGTGTAAGATTTTGTTAAATACTTTATCTGTGTCGATTGAGATGATTATTTTCTTTTCTTTTATTCTCACATTGTATCACATTGATTGATTTTGATACATCGAACCACTCTTGCATCCTGGGATAAATTCCATTTGATCATGACATATAATCCTTTAAAAATGCTCCTGGATAAAGTTTGTTAGTGTTTTGTTGAGGATTTTTACATTGATATTCATAAAAGATATTGGTTGGTAGTTTTCTTTTCTTTTTTGGGGGGGTTGTCTTTGACTTTATAAAGGTATCAGTGTAATGCTGACCTCATAGAATGAATTAGAAAGTATTTTATCTTCTATTTTAGGGAAGCATTTGAGAAGGATTGGTGTTAATTATTCCCTAAATAATTGGTAGAATTCACCAGCAAAGCCATCAGGTCCTGAGCTTTCATTTGTCAATATATCTTTGATTACTGATTCAATCTCTTTATTTGTTATAGCTCCTCTCACATTTTATTTTCATTCTATTTTTTTTTTAATTTTTAAATTTGTTTAAGAGAGGAGAAAGGAGGGAGAAAGAAGAAAAGAAACATCAAGGTGTGGTTGCCTCTCATGTGCCTTAGCCCACAACGCAAGCATGTGACCTGACTGGGAATTGAACCAGCAACCCTTTGGTTCACAAGTCGACACTCAATTCACTGAGCCACACCAGCCAAAGCAAATTTTCTTTTTATTTTTAGGCCAGTCTTGGTAATTTATTCTAGGAATTTGTCTATTTTATAATATCATCTTATAATCCCTTTTTTATGTCTATAAACTCTGTAATAATGTCCACTCTTCCCTTTCTAATTTTAGTAATTTTTAAATACACACACACACACACACACACACACACACACACACACACAATTTACAATAGCTAAGAGCTGGAAGCAACCTAGGTGCCCATCAGTAAATGAATGGATCAAAAACTATGGTACATTTACACAATGGAATTCTATGCAGCAGAAAGAAAGAAGGAGCTCCTACCCTTTGCAACAGCATGGATGGAACTAGAAAGCATTATGCTAAGCAAAATAAGCCAGGTGGTGAAAGACAAATACCATATGATCTCACCTTTTAAGTATATTTTATTTATTAGGCTATTACAGTTGTACCATTTTTTTCTCTCCTTTATCACCCTCTGCCCTGCACCACCCCCACCAGCATTCCCCCCACTTAGTTCACATCCATGGATCATACGTATAAGTTCTTTGGCTTCTCCATTTCCTATACTATTCTTTTTTAAAAGTATATTTTATTGACTATGTTATTACAGTTTTCCCAATTTTCCCCCTTTATCCCCACTCCACTCTGCACCCCCAACCTTCCAGCATCCCCCCCTTAGTTCAGGTTCATGGGTTGTATGTACAATTTCTTTAACTTCTCTGTTTCCTATATCATTCTTAACCTCTCCCTGTCTATTTTATGCCTACCAATTATGCTTCTTATTCCCTGTACCATTTCCCCCATTCTCCCCCTCCCCACTGAAAATCCTCTATGTGATGTTCATTTCTCTGATTCTGTTCCTGTTCTAATTATTTGCTTAGTTTTTGTTTTCTTTTTTTTTTTTTTAGGTTCAGTCATTGATAGTTATGAGTTTGTTGTCATTTTACTGTTCATAGTTTTTGCCATTTCCTATGCTATTCTTGACCTCCCCCTGTCTATTTAGTACCTACCAATTATGCTTCTTATTCCCTGTGCCTTTTTCCCCATTCTCCCCCTTGCCACTCCTTACTGGTAACCCCTCATGTGATATCCATTTCTGTGATTCTGTTCCTGTTCTAGTGTTTGCTTAGTTTGTTTTTGTTTTTAATTTTGTTTTTTAGGTTCAGTTGTTGATAGTTGTGAGTTTGTTGTCATTTTACTGTTCATAGTTTTGTTTCATAGTTCATAGTCTCTTTTCTTAGATAAGTCCCTTTAACATTTCATATAATAAGGTCTTGGTGATGATGAATTCCTTTAACTTTACCATATCCAGGAAGCACTCTATCCACCCTTCCATTCTAAATGAAAGCTTTGCTCGGTAGAGTGGTCTTGGATGTAGGTCATTGCCTTTCGTGACTGAATACTTCTTTCCAGCCCCTATTTACCTGTAAGGTTTCTTTTGAGAAATCAGCTGATAGTTTTATGGGAACTCCTTTGCAGGTAACTGTCTCATTTTTTCTTGCTGCTTTTACGATCCTCTCCTTGTCTTTAATCTTGGGTAACTTAATGATGATGTGCCTTGGTGTGTTCCTGTTTGGGTCCAACTTCTTTGGTACTCTCTGAGTTTCTTGGACTTGCATGTCTAGTTCCTTTGCCAGACTGGGGAGATTTTTCTTCATTAATTTTTTCAAATAAGTTTTCAATATCTTGCTCTTCCTCTTCTCCTTCTGGCACCCCTGTGATTCAAATGTTGGAATGTTTAAAGTTGTCCTGGAGTTTCCTAAGCCTCTCCTTGCTGTTTGTTTGTGTTTTGTTTTGGGTTTTGTTTGGTTTGGTTTGTTTTTTTTTTTTTTGTTTGTTTGTTTGTTTGTTTGTTTTGAATTCTTGTTTCTGCATTTGGTCCCAGTTGAATGTTAATTTCTTCCTTTTGTTCCAAATTGTTGATTTGAATCCTGGTTTCCTTCCCTTCACTGTTGGTTCCCTGTATATTTTTCTTTATTTCACTTTGTAAAGCCTTCACTTCTTCCTTTATTTTGTGTCCATGCTCAGTCATTTCTGTGAGCATCCTGATTACCAGTGTTCCAAACTCTGTGTCTGATAGGCTATGTCCTCATTGCTTAGTTGTTTTTCTGGAGTTTTCATCTGTTCTTTCATTTGGGTCATTTTTCTTTGTCTCCCTTTGGGATCAATAGGAGCTCACCTCTTAGAAACGGTGGAGAATAGTATTTCAGGCAAAGAAAACAACAGAGCAAAGAAATAGCAGGGCATTCTTGGAAGAATCACAAATAATCAAGCAATGGAGAACCTCTATTGTTATTCAAAACCCTGCTATAATTTTATCTCCTCTGTGAAGTGTTTCCTGACAACCCCCAACTCTCCTCAGCCATCATTCTCACAATTTGTGCTCTCACAAAGCACATACCTCTATCAGTTCAATATTTATTGAACTAGAAATTGTGCTAATTACTAAGAATACAGAGATAATAAACATAATTCCTACCTTCAAGATTATGGAAAAGAGAGGAAAGCAATCTCATAACAAAGAGAAAGTTCTTGCTATTGAGCACACGGTGCAATTAGTGGTTTGAGGGCAATGTGGAGGCAAGCTCTATCCTACCTAGGTCAAGGCCTAACTCACCACATCATAGCTACTGTCTACCAGTCAGACTCCTCTACCACATGCTGAGCCCAGAGGACTGATGTGTGTTATTCGTATTTATATTCCCAGTCTTCAGCCCAGGAACTGGTACAGAAAAGGAACCTAATATATATGGTCTGAATTCCATGTTTCCCAAGGCTTTACTCACTAAATTGGCATAGAACTGAGAAAATACTAGAATGAATGGCTTGTTAAATAAACAAATATTTGTAATCTATAAAAACAAAGGAACCTTAAGGAATGTGTTGGTACCGTATAAACAGTTCCTGGATAGTCCTTCAGCCACAGGGTATGCCCAGTCTCCTTACAAAAGGCCCTTAATATTCTGGATAGAGAACCTTCAAAAGAAGGGATGAACATGTGTCCATTCACTCAACAAATACCTAATGAGTACCTACTGTGTGCCAAGCACTGTGTATAGATGTTCACTATAAAAACAAATAAAAGACAAACAAAAAATTCTTGCTTTAATGAAGCTTACTCTCTAGTGGAAGGAAAAATAATTTTTAAAAATCAAATATACAAATTATAAGGTATGCTAGAGAGTAAGTATTATGGGGAAAAACAAATTCAAAGGCAATTGAGTGTATAGAAGTAAGGGTGGGTGATGAGGATAGAGTGGCCACAGAAGGCCTCTCTGAAAGGGAATGTTTGTGTTAAAGACCTATGGAGACAAAAAAGTAAAACACATGGACACCTGGGAGAAGCACATTCCAGGTAGAGTGAATTGCATGTGTACAATCACTGGCCATCTCAAAGAATAACCAAGTCAGCATAGTTTGAGCAAAGTGAATACAGGGAACAGTTATAGGAAATGAGGAAGAAGAGAGAAAAATGACCAGAACATTTTAGTCCATACATGTCATGGTCAATGTTTTGTTTTGGTTTGGTTTTTGTTGTTGCCTTAACATCTTTTACTAAAATGTAATATACAGAGAGAAAATCCTAAGTGTCAGCTCAATGAATTACCATAAAATAAATATGTGTGCATACAGACACCAGTCAAGAAATATAACATTACCAGCACCCTGGAATTCCCCCTTTACGCTCCCTCCCTTAACTTGCCTTCCCTCCCTCCTCCTCAAAGGTAACCACTACCTTGACTTCTAACAACACGGATTTGTTTTTCCTATCTATTAACTAAATAAATGGAATCATACCATTATATTCTATTTGTATCTGGATTTTTTTTGCTCAAGATTTTGCCTATGATATTTACCCAAGTGGTTTCAAGATAAATAAGAATGTGTTAAAGTGCTGATGGGAAAGATGTAGTAGATAGGTGGGAATGATGATAGCCATGTTTATGTGCCTAGCATTCACATAACAATTTAGGAAAAAGGAAGCATAATTTCACCCAGGAGCTGAGTGTCAGGATTCCAAGAACATTTCCTCCCCTACTCAGACCCTCTCCTGAGAATTAGGAGGTTTCAAGAAGGCTGGGGTCATGGTTATAATTATTTACTGATTGATTTACTCAAATAAATACTACTTTGAATCAGGCATATTGCTGAAATACAAAGATAATTAAAACATGATCACCTAAACACACAAGTATACAGAGATGTACAAAAGGATGTGGTAAGTGCTAAATATTTAACACAGGTGTTAAGGAAGCATCTTCTTTAAGAATTATTGTGACTATTTCACCTTTTTTGTTCAAACGTTATTTGGCTCTGAGATAGTCTCATGAGAATATGGCCATTATATATCCTTTTGAGATATTTATTACTTTTATGTTTATCTCTTCTTCTAGATTATAATATTTTTTGAGTTTTTTATTGTTGTTCAGTCACAGTTGTCCCACCTTTTTCCCCATTGCTTTCCCCTACCATCCCCCCTACTCCACAGTCAATGCCCCACCATTGTCCATGCCCATGAGTCCTCTATTCATGTTCCTTTGCTTTTCCCTTCCACATCTTTCCCCCATTACCCCATCCCGCCCTCTGATCACTGTCAGTTTGTTCTTTATTTCCAAGACTCTGGTTCTATTTTGCTTTTCATTTGTTTGTTTTGTTGATTAAGTTCCACTTATAGGTGAGATCATATGGTACTTGTCTTTCACTGCCTGGCTTGTTTCACTTAGCATAATGCTCCCAGTTCTATCCATGCTGTTGCAAGGGGTAGGAGTTCCTTCTTTCTTTCTTCTGTGTAATATTCCATTGTGTAAATGTACCATAGTTTTTAATCCACTCATTTACTGACGGGCACTTAGGCTGTTTTTAGCACTGGGCTATTGTAAATAATGCTGCTATGAACATTGGGGTGCATAGGTTCTTCTGAATTGGTGTTTCAGGAGTCTTAGGGTATAATCCCAGCAGTAGGATCACTGGATCAAAAAGTAGTTCCATCTTTAGTTTTTTGAAGAAATTCCACACTGTTTTCCAAAGCAGCTGCTCCAATCTATATTCCCACCAATAGTGTACTAGGGATCCCTTTTCTCCACAACCTTGCCAGCACTTGTTGTTTGTTGATTTGTTTATAATGGCCATTCTGACCATGTGACATGGTATCTCATTGTGGTTTTAATTTGTATCTCTCTAATGGCTAGTGATGTTAAGCATTTTTTCATATGTCTATGGGTCCTCTGTACATCCTCCCTGGAGAAGTGTCTGTTCAGGCAGGGCCTTTGCCCATTTTTCAATTGGATTATTTGTCTTCTGGTGTGGAGTCATGTGAGTTCTTTATATATTTTGGAGATCAAACCCTTGTTTGAGGTATCATTGGTAAATATGTTTTCTCACATGGTTAGTTTCCTTTCCATTTTGTTGATGTTTTCTTTAGCTATGCAGAAGCTTTTTAGTTTGATGTAGTCCCATTTATTTTTTATGTCCCATGCCTTAGGGGATGTATCCGTGAAAACATTGCTGCTAGACAATAATCTTTTTGAGAAAAGAATAAATATCTTCAGGTATCATGAAAAGAGCAAAAAGTAGTTGGAGTCAAAGTAGTTGAGTTTGAATCCTGATTCATTTTTTACCTATGTAACCCTGGGAAAATTACTAGTTAACTACTCTGCCTCAGGTCCTTTATCTATAAATGGAGACAACAACATCCATCCTTACCCATCTCACTGAAATTGGTGTAAGCATTAAATGAAGTAATATATAAAATGAACTGTAAATTCTGATCATTAGTCCTCTAAATCTCACAACTCTACTATGTTGGACACACATTATGAAATCAGTAAATGTTGAGCTTTAATTATTATGCATTATCAGCAAGCACCTGTGGGCTTGGAGTCTGTGGCAGGAAGTTGATATAGTTCCCAGTCCCCCTCCACTTCACGCCCAGAGAAAGAACTGAGAAGTTGGGGTTAGATAGTATGTATGACCCAGGGTAACCAGCCAGTGTGGGAGGGTGAACTGGGCCAGTATCATCTGGGCCAACTGCCTGTTACCAAGACAATTTGTTGGGGTGGTGTCTTTCTGATAGTCCATTTCAACAGTTTCCCTAATGTTTTCCCTCTTCTTCCTATCTCTGGGCTTCAGTAGAGAGCTCTGATAGACCAGCAGAGTTACAGAGGAAGAGTGTAGGAGGATGGTGAATGGGGAAGTTATAGCAGTTTCTCTTCTGTGTTTACAGGAAACGCAGTTACACAAACCACAGCAGCCCCATTGCTGATGGTGAATGGGGTGCTGGGAGAGTCAATAACACTCCCCCTGAAGTTTCCTGGAGGACCGGAGACCAATGTCATCTGGCTTCATGATAAAACAGCTATCGTCTTCATACCGTCAAAAGAAACACAAATCCAGGTGATTGATCCAAAACGGAAAGATCGACTGCATGTTGCCCAGTTCTACTCCTTGCAGATCAACAACCTGACTATGGCAGACAGCGGATATTATTACGCCCAGATAAGCACAAAAGACTCCATAAAGACTTTCAAATACAATCTGGGGATATTCAGTGAGTCAAAACTTTGGGTTTAATTGTGTATAGACTAAAAAATATTACATATTTCAATTCTATGTGACTGCAAACATGCAATGTAGCCTACTAGTAAAGAATATGGCATTTAGAGCTAGATTGAGATCCGGTGGTAAAGCTACTCAATGGCATCACACAACCAGTTAGTGATAGCTGAGACTAGAACCTAAGTCTTGTGACTTTCAGTCCAGAATTACCTCACTTCCCTCATAAAATGGTCCCTTTCAACTAGAAATGTAGAGGAAGCAATGAAATATCTATAATCTTGTACCATGTGTATTATATGTATCTGTCACATAATCCTCACCAAAGCTCCATGAGGTAAGTACTATCCTTACCCCTGAGGCACAGCATCAACTACAGCAACCCCCTACAGTCACAGAGATAGTAAGTGGGAGAGCTCTCTATGTAACTAGCTGGTGTGATGCTTCTCTTAACACAAAGGCTCTTCTGACCCAATGGTCAATGTACAGAACAATGGTCTACATAGAAAATGTTCTATAAGGATGATCTGGAATAGAGAATGTCTTTTCTATCAAGGTTGTTGAATTAACAAAGCAATAATTTCCCCAGACAGCCTGTGTCCTCAGTATAAAATTATGAAAACTATAATGACACAACTTATAAGTCACGGTCAGAAAAACCTTCTACCAATCAATGATGCCATGAATGGCAGAAATGTTGTACAGGAGATTCAATCATTAAATTGGCAACTTTAAAGGCCACTGAGATTATGTAATTCTTATCTACTAGAGAAGCCACAGTGTCTAAAATTCACTGGGTCCTTTAGGTTAAGACATGCTACCTGAAAAAATACTGTTCAAGTAAAATGTAACATGTTAACCTTTAGTACCCCCTGAATATTTGTCAGGATAACTATTCTAGATTAGTCAGTCACGTTCCTGAAAGAATAGGACACATGACAAGTAAATGCCATGGCAAAGAGAGGATGTCTGGGAAAGTTCAGAACAGGGATTCCAATCTAAAGGGCAAAATTACCCTGGGGCAGTGTATTCATTTCCTGAGATTGCCAAACCAAAATACCACAAAGTTGGTAGCTTAAAACAACAAAAATTTTATTTTCTCACAGATCTGAAAGCCAAAAGTCCAAAATTAAGGCATAGGAATGGCTACAGTTCCTCTGGAGACCAGAGAGGGCAGGAGATCTGTTCCTTACCTCTTCCAGCTTCCAGTTGCTGATGGCATTTCTTGGTTTTCCGTGGCCTGTGGTTATATAGCTCCAATCTCTGCCTCTAGGGTCACATTACCTCTTCCTCCTTCCTGTTTTCTCCTCTTCTGTCTATTGCAAATATCTCTCTGCTTTTCTCTTATTAGGACACTTACTAGGTTTAGGGCCCACCCAGATAATCCAGAATCATTTTATCTAATTTAATTACATCTGCAAAGGCCTTTTTTCCCAACAAGATCCTGAGAAAGACTATCTTTGGGGATGTCCTTATTCAACCCACTATAGACAGAATCGCTCTGGATAATCAGTGATCATCAAGGCAGTGCTAGGACCCTGGAGAGAAGAAACACATCCAGTGGAAAGTCTGAGAACATACCCTGCATCAGGTTTCATTACAGTTGTTGAGACAATGTTCTTCTGCTCCCATTCAGAAGACTAGGCATCACTTCTGCAACAACCACACTCTTGAGTGGACATTGATGGGCTCAATGTCCATCAAGTCCCTCCCCTTCAGAGGTACTTTAAATAAAGAGATGTATAAGGCTATACCAATATATTTTACAATAGTGAAAAAATTCAACATATAAACTATATAGGTTTTTTAAAATATTGACCAGTTACTCCATGTGCCAGGCTAGGAATGGCAAAGGTTTTATCTTTATAGGCCAAGACCAATTAGTTGGGAGTAACTACCAGTTACTACAGTTCATTGTTAAGGAAGGTTGAAGCCATGCTACATGTATTCATTTGTTGACTGTAGACAATGTACAAATAAATGTTTTAGGCACTTGAAATATATCAGTGAGCAAAGCAGACAAAGATTATTGCCCTCATGGAGCTGACATTCTGGGTGGAGAATAGAAGGTAGTAATAAACAAGCATATAGTAAGGGTGTCTTGTGGGGTCTCTGGGCCACACTGGAAGAAGAGTTGTCTTGGACCACACATTAAATACACAAACATAATGAAAACTGATGAGCAAAAACAAGTTTTAAGTAAATTTACGATTTTGTGTTGGACCACATTGATAGTCATCCAGGGCCATGTGCAGCCCATGGGCTGCGGGCTGGACACCCTTAAATGACACAGTATGTAAGGAAGCCATGAGTGCTGTGGAGTAAAGAGATTAGAACAACATAAGAAGCCATCAGGAGTGCCAACAGGGAGCAGGGACCAACTTTAATTAGCATGATCATAATAAGCCTCCTTGGGAAGATGACATTTAAGACAAGACCTGTTGGAGGTAAGGGGTATGCCATAAAGATATATGGATGAAGAACATCAAGTACACACACTCTCTTGTGCTGGCATGCGCAAGGAACATTAAGGAGCAAAGTGGGGAGAGAGTAATAGGACATGAGGTTCAGTAAGTAAATAAGGGGCCACATCATATAAGGCTCTGAATCTCAGTGAGATTGAGAACCGTAGGAGGGTTTTACAGAGAAGTAATATGTCTTGACTTATTTGCTTAAAAGACCCCTTTGCTACTCTGTTGTGAATAGTTTGTAAGGGACAAAGTGGGAGCCACTGGACCAGTCAGGAGGCTATTGCAACAATCCAAACAAGAGATGATGCTGGCTTGGACCAGGATGGGAGCAGGGGAGATGGTGAGAAGTGGTTGGATTCTGGATATTGTTGGCTATTGGCCTGTGTGACTAGAAGGATGAACTTGTTATTGACTAAAGTGGGGAAGGCTGCAGATGGAGCAGGTTTTGGAGAGAAAAATGGGAAGGAGTTTGTTTGAACATGTTGAGTTTGAAATACACATTGTATCCAAGTGGAAATGTCAAGTAGGCAGTTACATATTTATCAAGCAGAAAAAGGTAATAAGGTAGCTTTTTGAGGTCAGCCATGAACAGAGGCTGAGGGAGATGCGACATTCATGCCAAGTGTTTGCCATTGCTGTGCTAGGCACTCTCACTTAATCATAATTACCTAAGAAGTAGCTATTATTGCCAGTTTTACAGAGGCTTGAAGCAATAGACAATGTATTCATGGTCATGTAGCCGATAAATAACAAAGTAACAATTCTAACCTAGGTCATCCTAACTCCAAATTCAACACTCTTGCTGTTACATAAAAGCTGTATTCTGGCAAAACAGGTTACACTAGTTCTACCTCAGTTAACTAAACTTAGAGCATTATTCTGTCTCTTCTAATCAGACAGTTACAGTCATTCTATTCTTTACTGGGCCACCTTTCCTTCAAACCTCAGGACAAGTCTAGGTCACTGATCTTTTCTATACTGTTCCCATGTCCCCTTTCACCCATAGCTACTGACATCTCACTAGCCAATATTTTCTGGTCTCTGCTATCAAAAATTTCTGTAGTAAATGTTTTATCAAATGTCTGAATATATTGCACTTCCTCACTGGCCAGAATACCTCGCTTGCTCTCTGTTTCTTCACTTGTTTCTTACCCAGTTTTCTGGTTCTCAACATGTGCATTTCTTCTCGCTGACATCCACATCAGGGTCTCTTTGTCACCACTGCAGCTGACATCAGATACAATGAGGACCAGGATTCCTGTAGACTTATGAGAAATATAATTTCCCAATAAAGTTAAGCTTCCATCTTTCACCCCAGCTAGGGAATTCTGATTATGAAGGCAACAGGGCTCTTGTGCCTGGTTCTGGTCTCTGATCTGGTGAAGGTAAGGCTGGCCTTCAGCTTAGTCTCCAAATTGTTTCTACAAAGGGACAGAAAATAAAGGGTAGAAAGGATCCCAGGAATAAACTGAAGAACAGAAAAGTAAGGTGACCAGCCCCAATGACCCAACTATTTCGCAGCAACCTCAGTCTTTTACTTCTCATTTCTCACACTGACTACTCTGTCTCATAATGATGTCCCTTATCATTTGCTCACCCCAAATGTTGATCATATCAATTAGGCAACATAAACAGAGTTATTTACAGAATATACAGATCACAACATACAGCAAAGTATCTGATGGAATACAGAAACATTGAGGAGAAAGATACTTTTCACAGAGGGATGAGCCAAGCAATTTGTCCTTAATCCAAGTCTTTTCTCTACACACAGGACGACTGAGGAACTTACAAGTTACTAATCACACTGAACTCTCTGACAATGGGACCTGTGAGATCCACCTAATCTGCTCTGTGGAGAATCTAAACGACCATGTCTCATTCAGGTGGCAGGTCACAGGAAATATACCTCTAGAGGAAGCAAACCTCACTATCTCTTGGAACCCCAAGAAATCCAGTGAACAAACCTATACTTGCACAGCTATGAATCCTGTCAGCAATTTATCCTTTTCTCTCTCTACCCAAAGTCTCTGCAAAGGTAACAGTCTGTCTCAGGTCTTTCTAAGAGCCTTGAGTGGCTGTGGGGTATGGCATGACTACGTGACCTACATGATTCCCAAAAGAGCAGCCCAGTAGGAAGCAGCCAAAGGTGCTGGGAGAAGACAGACACCCTCTGGTGCCCTGTGCTTCTCACTAACCCCAGAGGTCTTACCTTCCTTCCCCACCACACTCCCAACCCTTCTCCAACACACTCAGAGCCCAAGAGCAAAGTCCTTGGGAAGGCAGAATTGTTTCCCTCTTTTGGCACTAACAGGCTCTACCCTGTCCTGTCTCCCACTCCCAGAAATTCTGCCCAGAGCCCCAGAGCTTCTGGGTATAGATGAACCCACCCGTAAAGGTGGCCTAGCAGAGGTTAAGTGTAGGCTATGAGAAGAACGCTGGGCCTCAATCTTTTTTTTTTTTTTTTTCAGAGAGAATGAAAGTGGGGGAGAAAAAGAGGGAAATAAACAGTGTGAAACATTGATCAGTTGCCTCTTGAACACTCCCAACCAGGGACTTGGTCCACAGCCCAGGCATGTGCCCTGACCAGGAATCAAACCAGCCACATTTTGCTTTGCAGGACCATGCCCAACCCCCTTAATGTGTCTTAAGTGTAACTCCCTTTTTTCTTTCTTTTCAGGTGTTTTTCACAAGAGAAATCAACACTCAAATATCATATGGATTATAATAGTGCTTTCTTTTATCTTTATCACTGTGTGTCTAATATTTGCTTGGAGAAACAGAATAACAGGTTTTCTTTCTTCCTACTTGTTTCTTCTCCAAGGTTTCAGACAATTAGAGTCTGGGGTTCCCTTTACCTATCTCTTTTGGAAGACAGGTAAAGAGAGGGAGGATGTAAATACTGGTTCAGCTAGTCCACTGGGACAACATCTGGAGTATGACCACATACCTGCTAATTTCCTGACAAAGGTGCCCTACTGGGAAATGTAGGACCCAGCCTCAGGGCCTGCCTGCCCTTCCTTTTGTGGTCCCCTCCCATCATATATTCTGGAGGAACACCTATGGGGGTGGAGGCATGGAAGATCTCTCTCACTAGTCACAAGTTTCAATTTGCCTCATTTTTTATTTTCCAGGTTTCTTACAGTTTTCTACTCCTCAAACCCAGAATCCTGGTGAGCTTCCAGACTCTTAAATCCCAATCATAAAAAGGATGGGAAGAGCCAAATGAAAGAAGAAAGGGGCCAGTCAGAGGCCTGGATGATAGGATGGAGTCAGAATGTCATTACTGAGATGAACAAGATGCTGCCAGGGGAGAACCTGTAACTGCGAGTTTGTCCCCTGTGGGACCTACAGGGTCCCTTGCACACGTGTGAACCAGTCACTGACACAATTTCCTAGAGTAGGATTAGGGTCATTCCCCATCCTACTGATGGAAAAACTAAGTGTCAAAGAAAGTGCTCACAGCCTGGCCATTATCCCCCAACGAGTCCAGGGCAAGGATAGGATTAGAGCATCAAAGCCCCAAAGACAAACTGCCTGACCATTTTGCTTTATTCATCTAGGGTTTGGGTATTGAATAAAAAGAATCAAAAGAGAAAATGTAATAGAGAGACTGGAATGCAGACTCTGGACTCAGATCAGCACTGAGTCTCATTTCATGAATGAAGAGATATATGATGTCATGTGTAGAGAGCAGGGCACAAGGTTTGGAGTCAGAAGGCATGCATTTAAGTTCCTTATTCCACCACTTCCTCTGTAATTTTGTACCAAGTTAACTGAATTTGCTGAGTTTACAATTCCTCATCTCTAATATAATCAAACCCACCTTAAGGACATCTGAAAAGCTTAATAACATGTACATGAAGTAATCCAGCTTCACTATGCTGGCCAATGAGGTTCTCTAGGTCTTATGTATGTGGTACCATTTGGTCCTAGGAGCTTCCTTGCTTATGTGTGAATACAGTGGGAGACTCTAAAACTTTAGGCTACCACAAGACAATGCACCCCCAAGAGATGAGGTCAGAAATAGACCACATGACTGAGAAGTTCCTGGTTCCACCCAGAATTCCAAAGACTGTCAAAAATGAATGAACCATAAGGAAGGGTAATGCCTCAAACAACTGCATCGTTAGAGCCAGGAAGTCCCCTGGGGTAGGCAAGGTCCCGGGAGAGCAGATCCAGAGTACACTTGCCACTGACACTGCTTCTCTGTTCACAGCAGAGATCCTAAGGAACTCAGAGTATGATCCAATCTCTCCGGGAAACACTGTGTATGCTCAGGTCACTCATCCAAACATGGTGAGTCCTTTCAGCTTTATACTCCATCATTATCATTATTTTTAGTCATTATTCACAAATTTGTCACCGCAATTATCTGATTAATCCAAATCATGTACACCATTGAGGAGAGGAGAAGGCAGCTGCAAGCATTGCAAAGTTCTCTGAGGGACCTTTCCAGACCCCACTGCTCTTGCCCTAGTGGAATGTTCACTCATGTCCTTATTGACAGTGTTCTCTAACTGTCCAATGTTTCAGTAAGTGGTCCCTTCAGGTTAATTACAAGCTGCCCGAGAATGGAAATTAGGTCTTCCTCTATCTTCCCCTATGTCTTAGCATGATGCTCAGTAAATACTTAGTGAGTAGATCGGAGTTCAATCAAGTCTGAGAGTTTGCAAAGGAAACAGTTCTGTAGTAAGGGCTTCTCACCTAGATGTGCAAAAAGCAGGGGTGCTCAGTAGCAGTCTCTTAAGAGGAGGACAGGAGCAAGAATTTGCAACTCCTCCACAGTAGAGTACACTATAGGCATGATCAGCCCTCAATTCTCCCCACCCCTCTAACAACATAGCCAGATGGCCTTGGTCAGGCATCAACAATTCCCTTCCACCTGCAAGAGGCATATTTCTGAAGAACACTATACATCTTGAGAGGCCAGTTTCCACGTCAACTGAAAAGCAGCCCAAAGAACTCATCATTCTCCAACTGATGGGAGCAATGGTCTAGCTAGAAATCTTGGATCACCTCATACAGCCCCTCACAAGTATTTGCAAAGCAGGCTCCTTGAAGAAGGAAACACAGAGGGATACTCTTACTTGTTCAGATATTTCTTTGTCTTTTCAATTTCTTCTTGGAGACAAGATGAACCACTCTCAACAAACCAAAAAACTAATCTGCAAATTTTACTTTTTCTTTAGTACAAAATTGTACTTTGGAGAGTTTCAGAGGTCTTAATAATACCCTAATATTCCTTAATTAATTTTGAATGTCAAAATCTCTGAGCATAGGAGACTTGTGCTGCTATTGCTATACTTTATATTCCAAGCAGAACCACTCAATTCCGCATGTTTCTACTACTCTACCAGTTCCTTCTGTTTGAGGGGAACCCAATGACTGGATGACCAAGCAGTTAGAATCACAGGGACAAAATGGAACAGGTAATACCTCAAGTTATAGCCAGTAAAGATCTGAGGCTAAAGACAGTAGCGTTGGGTTCAAGATAAAAATGTTTTATTTTCTTTACAACATATGTCAAGAAGGTCATCACCCTTCTGCCTCTCTCTCTGGTTCTTGAGCCTAGTGGTTTGCTGGGGTGGGCTTCTGTTTGGGGCTCAGAAAATACCACTAAATTTTCACATGTCTCAGTGGTGTTTGGTCTCCAGCTCCTCTTGCTAAACACTCCCTAGCATTCCTCCGGAAGAACTTTATCATACTACCTTGCCCTGGGAATGTATCTATGCAAGAATATCTCTTTGTCTGTGTGAGCCAAATCAGTATGATTATTTATTACAGAAAACAGAAATCCCAATACCTATGAAAAACAATGATTCCTCCACAATTTACTCCACAGTTTCTCAATCCAAACAGGTAAGCCCATGATTATCCCATGTTCTTACATTCTTACCTCTCTTATCAGACCTACAACTTTGCAACTGAAGTAAAAGTTAAGGAGCCATTTTACAGATGTACAAATGCCAGTAGGATACAGAAAGTCCTGAGACTTTCTGTATCCTACTGGCAAAACACATACAAAAAGTTACCTTGTTTTAGGATCACCACACATATCTGAGATTTCAGCCTATTTTTTTTTTAATGTAATTCCGCCTTATGCTATCAATATCCCTACCGCCTTCTAGTCCTTTCCTTACCTCCTCTGTAGTCCTTGGGTGGTGGCCTAGAACTCTGGTCCTTATTAAACTACTTCACTTTCCTCTTTTTCCTACTAAAGTAAACCTATTTCTTCCAGGGCAACTGTCATCATCTAAGTTGCTGAAAGGTATCAAAGGATTTCAGGAGTGAGACATCTTCTCCTGAGCCCATGGGAGAGAAGAGAGCTTGGTTTCTGCCTGGAAACAGAATTTGAATATCTAAGATTATCACTTCCAGCCCTCCAGACTTAAACCTGCTTACCTAACTCAAAAATTTAAGAAACAACATCATTTTCAGTCTGTGATCCAAACAACATTTTCTAGTCTGCTCCAGAACAAAATATGCTTCAGATAATACACCTGGAAACTAAGCAAATGGAATTACGGTCAACAAAGAGACTATAATTCAAAAGATAACCATTTCTTTCTCTTTATTTTTATTTTTCATTATTTTATTTTATTTTATTTTAATTGTTGTTCTTGTACAGTTTTCTGTCTTCTACTCCCATCATTTCTTTCCTTTCAGAAAGCAGCAGAATTGTGACTCATTGGGAGAGAGTACAGCATGTTGGTTACATGTGTTGTCTCTGGAGTTGGATGGAGCCATGCTCAAATCATTTACCCTAGACATATCTCCGGGTACATGCTACTGAAGAGCTTGGGCCTTTGGTCTCCCAGAGTGAAAAAGAAGGATGGTAGTACATCAGCTGTTACCCAAACCAGGAACTTGAGTTATCTTTGACTTTAGCTTTTCCTTCACTAGGCCTTTTGGAGTCTACCTCCAAATATACATCTTAAACCTATCCACTTCTTTTGAAATCTTCAACCACCATTCTATATCTAACTATCATTGTCTCTACCCTGGAATGCTACAATAAACTCTGAACAACTCTCCCCAATTTTTGCTCTTATCTCCCTTTACTCCATTCTCCACAAGACAGCCAGAATCATATTTTTAATATCAACTGGATCTTTTACTTGTCTGCTTAAAGCTCTGCCAGATTTTCCCATGCATTGGAATGAAACTGCACCTCCTCGGCTCTGGCCCGTCTGGCCCATCTCCAGCCTCAGCTATCATCACTCTCCCACCTCTGTCTCTATCCTCCCTGATCTTCCTTCGGTTCCTCTATTAGGGGAAAGATTTATTTATGTTGAAGTTATTCACATCTGCATTAAGGCCCTTCCTCTGCCTGCCTGGCTTCTTATTCTTTTAGGCTTAGCATATATATGTCATCTTCTAAAAGAAACCTTCTCAGCCCTGGCCAGTGGAATTCAGTTGGTTGGAGCATTGCCCCATAATTAAAGGGTTGCAGCTTCTATTCCGGGCCAGGGCACATGCCTGGTTTGCAGGTTCATTAATTCCCCCATTCTGGCAGCTGTGTAGGGGAAGCAGCCATACATGCTTCTCTCTCGTATTGATGTTTCTCTCCTTTCCTCTCTAAAAAGCAATGAAAAAAAATGTCCTCAGGTGAGGATGAAAATACAACAATAAATAAATAAATAAGACCTTCTCAAACACTCTATCTGAAGTGCCCTCCCCATTACACTGCCGTACCTTCCGTGTCATTTATCACATGTCAATACATATTTATTTTTATTTGTTTAATGTATGTTCCTCCTCCTATACCATAAACCCTCCAGGAATGGGGATCATAATGATTTTATTTATCACTGTTCCCCTAGCATAGTATCTAGTATATAACAAATGTTCAATAAATCTTTCTAATAAGTAAATGAATATGTAATAAAGTTTTGTGAGAATTAAATAAGACAATGTACCTGAAGCCTTTAGCATGACGCTTAGCCCATAAAAGAGCTCAATAAATGTCAGCTTTGGTTGTTATTATTGTTATTATTATTAATTTACATCCTTCTGAACTGACAGACTTTTCTCACAAACCTTCAAAAAAATAAAGGTGAAAGGATACAATGTCTGAGCCCTGTTTTCCTATCATTTCCTACCTTTTCTCAAATTCCATTATTTTACCCCACATGAAAAATAATGCTCCCCTTCTCCTGGGAAGAGTTCTCTGATTTTTTGTGGGTTCAAGTATTTTTTAATGTTTAGAAAAACACTTTATCGAGGCATGATTGACATACCAAAAACTATATATAGTTAATGCATACAACTTGATGAGTTTGTAAATAAGTGTACATTCATAAAACCATGATTATAACTAATACTGTAAACATA
Source organism: Anoura caudifer (assembly GCA_004027475.1). Classification (NCBI taxonomy): domain Eukaryota; kingdom Metazoa; phylum Chordata; class Mammalia; order Chiroptera; family Phyllostomidae; genus Anoura; species Anoura caudifer. The sequence goes on from PVKU01009163.1 coordinate 44,146, forward strand.
TCCATCACCTCCAAAAGTTTCCTCTATTCTTTTATTTTATTAATTTGTAATTTTTTGTGTGTAATAAGAATACTTACCATAATATTTACCCTCTTGTAAATTTTAAAGTATACAATACAGTATTGTTGACTATAGTCACTATGCTATGCAATAGATCTCTGAGACTTATTCCTCTTGCATAGCTGAAATTTTATACCCTTTGGCCAACATCTTTTTTATTCCCCTTCCACTTGTCATTGGGTGACTACCATTCACTCTCTGCTTCTATAAGCTTAACTATTTTAAATTCCTTAAATAAGTAGGAACATATGGTGTTTGTGTGTGTGTGTGTGTGTCTGGCTGGCTGGCTTATTTCTCTTAGCACAATGTCCTCAATGTTCATCCATGAATTTTATTTCCTTTGTATTTATACAGTCAGAAGTGGAATTGCTGAATCATATGGAAAAAATACCATATGATCTCACCTTTAACAGGAACCTAATCAACAAAAGAAAAAAAGGAAGCAAAGTATAACCAGAGACTTTGAAAGTAAGAACAATCCGACAGTAACCAGAGGGGAGGTGGGAGGGGATAATGGGGGAAGAGTTTTCAGGAACAGCTATAAAGGACACATGGACAAAACCAAGAGGGGGTGGTGGAAGCAAGGGAGGGAGGTGGGTTTGGCTGGGTGGGGAGTGGTGGGGGGTAAATGCAGACAATTCTAATTGAACAACAATAAAATTATTTTTTAAAAATTCTATTTTTAATTTTTTTGAGGAAACTTTACATTGTTTTCCACAGCAGCTGTACCAATTTACATTCCCACCAACAGTGTACAGCAGCTCCCTACAGGAGTCTGGCAGAAAAAAAAAAAAAAGTGAGTCCAGAAAAGAGACAAATAAACTGGAGAAAAATAAGTGGGTCATTGGAGCAGAGATATTTATGAGGCTTATAATTTGTGTGGCAAAATGACACAAGAGATGGAAGGATAAAAAATTATGGTCAAGAGGCAAAAATAGAAGTTCAATATTTCAGACAGGTAGAGCAGTCCTAGATGATAATTGTCAAGGTCTAGTTTGTGGACATAGAAGAGGGTGGTAAAAATAAAGATCTGAGTCAAGAAGATTAAGGTACTAGAGCAAGATTATCAAGTATAAACTTATATTTTTAAGGCATTAAATGACTAAAACAATTATTGTACCTGTATTAGCTGCAATTTAACAAATTATGCCAAAATTTAGCACTTTGAAACAACAGACATTCATTACCTCACATGGTTTCAGAGATTTAAGAATTCAGAAAGGCTTAGTTGAGCTGTTCTGGTACAGGGTTTCACAGGAGGTCACAATCAAAATGCCAGCCAGGAGTGCAGAAGCCTGAAGGATAAAGGGATCTATTTCCAAGTTCATTCACATGGTCATTGGTGGATCTCAGATCTTCAGTGGCTATTGGCTAGAGACAGCAATTCTTGGTCACTGGGGCCTCTCCATGAGCAGCCTGAGTGTCTTCAAGACATGGCAGCCGGCTCCCCACGGAATGAATGATCCATGAGAAAGAGAGAGAGCAATCAAAGCCCCAAGGCCAGTGAGCACAAATCATTTATACCTGGGAATCACCAACATGTAAGTAATATTTAAGCACATAAGTCTAGATGAGGTCACCTAGAAAGGGAGTATAAATTGAAAAGAAGAGAGGCAAAGGCAGACTGCTGACTCTGGAAGAGGAAGCTATAACAAAGGAGGCTGACAAGGAGTGGTGAGAGAGAGGGGAGAGAAGCCGTGTGCGTGCCAGGCAGCACCCTAATATTGTATACAAAGTATCTCAGTTACTCCTGTTAACAACTCTATGGTTTAGGCCCTATTATACCTATTTTATGGATGAAGAAATTGAGGCTTAGGAGCTAAATTACTTGCTCAAATTTCCACAAGAGAAAGAGGTAGAGCAAGATTAAAATTCAAGACTAAGTGCTAATGTTGTGTTTTCAATTGGTGTACTACAGAAAGAAACAGGTTTCAAAGCCTAATGTGATGACAGTCCATTTACAACAGAGTCTGGAGAAAGAGTGAAAGAGCTGAGGAAGCAAGACCATTAAAATTAGAGAGCTGTGGGTTTATTTCAGGTGTAAAATGATAAGGTGTTCACCAGCAGAATTCAACAGAGGGAAGAGTGACATTAGCAAGGAAACACTGATGAAACTTTAAAACTGATTACACATGGCAATAAACAACAATTACTCAAAGATGAATCCAAAGCCTCATGCTTGGTGATTGTGATAAAAAAGAAAAATAGAAACTTGATAGTATGGAGAAGTCAGCTTGGGAGGTGAACTAGAAAACACTCCTGTGTTTCTCCTGTACTCTCACGCTACACCACACTCTCAACACTTCTGACACCAGAGGTGTGCATTTTCCACACACCTAGCACTACTCCAGCACCAGCTGGGCCTCCTACAATTCAATTCAGTTCTGACACTATCTACCTGGAGTTAGCATTAGGTAATACAGCTTAAGAGATTAGTCCCCTGCAATTAAAATACACGTATCAAAAATGTGTGGAATCATGAAGACATTACAAACATCTGTGAAGTCTGTAGTAAAGAGTTCAAGGAAATAGGTCCCATATTCTAAGACTTAAAGTAATAACCAGATCCGCTGGACTTTAAAGAGCTGACCATGTAAATATAAATGAGTATCGGAAAGAATAGATGAGCAAGAATGACCAACGAGTGTATTTTTATTACTATACTTATCTTCTCATTTTATAACTAACTTTCTAATACATTGTACTTTAAGAGGGAGAGAGAGATTAGTCCCAAAAAATGTACTCACCCTCTGACTTCAGATGCCAATCAGAGAAGTCCCAGGTTGTCACTTGTTCTTCTCACCAATTGGCTATAAACCAAGGCTCCTACTACTCCCTCTTTGGGTTCAATAATTTGCTAAAATGCCTCACAGAACTGAGAGAAATACTTACATCTACTAGTTTATTACAAAAGGATATGATAAAGGATACACATGAGCATCCAGTTGGAAGAGATGCACAGAGCAAGGTATGCGGGAGAGAATGTTGGAGCCTTCCTGCCCTCAGGCAAGCCTTCCCGGTACCTCTGTAGGTCAGCAACCGGGAAGCTCTCCAAACCTCGTACTCTGGGGATTTTTATGGAGACTTCGTTGTATAGGAATGATAGATCATTAACTCAGTCTCCTGCCCCTCACCTCTCCCTGGAGAACGGGGAGCGAAGCTGGAAGTTTTAAACTAAACATGGCTTGGCCTTTCTGGTGTCCAGCCCATTAACAATCATTAGAACAAAAGACACTCCTATCACCCAGGAAATTCCAAGGGATTTAGTTGCTCTGTTGCTTTGGGATCAAAGACCAAATATTAGAACAAAAGATGCTCCCAGAGATTTTACCTGTTAGGATATTACAAGGGTTTCAAGAAACTGTGGAGGGGGTAAGGGAGGGGGGAAGGAATTATGAGTTTGTCTCTTATGACCCCTACTTTTTAACCTGCTGTTTCATTTTTGCTGTGGTCTGAGAAATACAGTTGCCCTTGATTCTATATAAATTAAGAGTTGGTGGACTCTAAAAGATTACACTCCAGGGTTTTAGGCCAAAGACATAGTGGCAGCCATTTCAGCAGATTAGCTCTTCTTTATATGCTGTTTCTCCTGGTTGGGTAAGCCAAGTGTCTAACACTTCAGGAGTCTGGGGCAATTTCTGCAGCAATTTTTCTGGCAAAACTTTTGGAACTTGCTTTTAGTACTGTCAAATGACAAAACTAAAATAATTTAATAATGAGCTTGATGTCCTTTATTCAAGGGAAAACAATATGTGAATTGGAGAAGTACAGAGCCTCACAAGCAGCAGAGCACTCTTCCTGAGGAATTTTGGGGGCAAGAGTGAGTTTTATAGAGCATTAGAAGAGGTAATGTATGACTGGCTAGGAAGTCAAGGGTTTTCTTATAAGGTCAGCAGGTCCTCACTTCCGGGGTGAGGTAAGCTAGCTGAAGCTGAGTTGGAGAATTGTGATTGGTATATGTGAGGGTTCCTTGACAGGCATTCCCCATAAGTGCAGGCTGACAGGTTTAGATTTAACACATGAGCCAGACCACTGGGGCAGCCTCCACTTTGTGAGTCCCAATATATGAATTAGCTTTATCAGTACACATTGCCATTCATCCTATTGCCATAAGAAAAAAAAATGGAGATGGAAAAGTGACCCCCCTAACTTAAAGCAATTCTTCATTTATCCAATACCCAAAGACAATAATAAAACTTTAACTCTTTGTGTCATTCTTATTTATTTAAACCAAAGTTTTCTAAGTCTTCCAGCCTTCTAGGCCCATGCTTTTGTTCAAACATTCAATTTTAGTATAGGTGTTGCCAAAGCAAGCCCCAAACATCTAAATGAAACATTTCAAGCTCCATGCCACACTCGGTTGGAAATCCTATTTATGAGGATTGTTGGGTGGGTGGAAAGGGAGTGGTGTTTATATTCACCTGGTAACCTCTCACTCCAAATTGCTAGTCTTACAGAGTTTCCAATTCCCACAAACATCTCATCAGCTGTACTTGTGTTCTCTCCATGCTATTTTATCACCAGCATGGTCACTGGCACTTTACATACCACCAAACACAAGTCTGTGCGGCTATTATACTTTCATTTGTTGAAATAAATTTGTAGTGCCAAGATGGAGCTGCTCTTGCCCTGGAGGCCACATCAGCAAACCAAAACTTAGACAGCTTTTGTGTCCTTTTAAATCTTCTGCTTCACCTGAAACACATATACCCAGTTAGCCAACCCCCAAATGCCAAACCAACTCTAGGCTCAAAAATTAACTTCCTTTTTCTTATTCTTTATCACATAAAAGCTTCCTGCTTTCCACCCTATTTTGTGGTTCTCCAAATGGAGACTGTTCACTTCATGAAGTGTTAAATAAAGTTTGTGTTGATACAGTAGGCAGTTAAACCAACATGAGCAGAGTAGGAACGATGGGCCAGGTACAGAAGGTCACCAGGGCACAAAGCCCAGGGTGCCTAGCAATGGACAATTGTAATGTGGGACCTCCCCCCAGGGTGACCTTTCCTCCCTAACATAGCACTGGTCATGTGGTTTAGACATTCTGACCTTTCATACTACTAGTCATGCTATTCAGATCCTCCCTTGATCTTTCCTTCCTAGACATGTCCCTAGTCACGTAGTAGATCCCCTTAGAGGAAGAACAAGGGAGCTGGAGAATAACCTCATACTACTCCCATACAAGCTCTTGCACAATCATCCCCTTAAGCATTAAGCCCTACGGTTAACATCTATGCCTCAGTTGTGTTTCAGCTCCAGACCAAGAAAAGCAACAAGGCCAGGTGGGACAACATCATGGCTGACATCAGGACCATCTGCAATGACTAATGACCCACTACCTGCCCTGGCACTGTCCAATCAATAGAGACCATGACCCTAAAAGGACATAGCTGGAAAGCTGATGTATATTCTATTGAGATCCTTCCCTGAGACTTCCAGATAAAAACCCTAAAGACAAAGGACTCAGAGTGGCTTTCTCTCTTGAGCATACCTGCACATTTCCCCACTCCCTTTGTTCCACAGGTGCCTACACCTTTGCCCCTCTCCTTCCCACAGACTCATTTTCTTTCTCTGTTTTTTTCCTAAGCTCCAAGGACCCTTCTTTTGCCTCTGTAACTTGTTTCCTGATCACAAGCAGCCCAGCTGGCTCACTTCAGCCACGGCTCAATTCTACCTCTACAACTTTCTAAATAAACTTTTGCTTGTATTTGAGTCTTAATTCTGAATTCTTTCTTAGCCAAAACTCAAGGACCAAGGTCTAACATCTTTTGCCATTAACAGTACCACCTAAATTGTCTTCTTTAACCATTTTTAAGATACTTAAAGATTTGAGGAAAAGAGCCAGAGTCTACAGCAAAGCAGAGAAGACGAAAACAATTAAAACTGAGTTCTTTAAATTACTGTCCCCAAAGTCTCAAGGTCATCCCCCCAAGTCTGGCTGGGGGATGGGACTCATGAAGCAGGGCTATTGAGAGTTATTTTGCATATTAATAACAGCAGGATAGCTTCATACTTGATATACAAAATGGTTATTTTGCATATCAACAAATCTAGGTAGGAAGATGAGTGTGACTTTGATCTGTGATGTAGCTGAGAGGTAGATTCCCCTGATTACAGCACCTGCCTGCATGAGAGCTGGGAGATGGTTTGCTCCACACCATGGGGCCACACCTGCCAGGACTTACTATGGTAGCCAAGAAAGCCAGAAAAATACAAGAGTGCTAGTAGGTATAGCCTGTTACACAAGGAGTCAGAAATGGGGTTACAGAGGAAGACACATGGCAGCCATGCTGGAATCTAACCACGTGGTTGAGGGATTGGAGAGGGGGCTGTATGTGTGTTGGTGGGTGTTTTAAAGGGACTTTTAGATTTAACAGGGACATTTTGCCATTACTCTAAACATGTGTAACTTTTGAACAAATAGTTCCTTTCCTTTTAACCATACTCTAGCACTGAGAGCCATAATTCCTAACACTTGGCAGTGGGCGAAGATGAGCCTAAGACAGAGGGATCCCAGGGGAATGGGCTTGTTTTAGTAATAGTATGTTGGTGCCCCCCACGGGTCTATTTGGTAAAAATCCCTACCCCAAAATTTCCTTGGATATCATTTTTGTTACATTCTGGCATGTACCCTTCGAGTGAGCCCATTTTGATTCTGTTTCTCATCTTCTCAAAGTTCTAGGGTGCCCAAAGCTATGCCAGCAGCTGCCCATACAGGTTCACGTAAGCCAATGGTTAAAATTTTAGGAATTTTGCAAGCTTGTAGTTAAACACAGCCATTACTAAAAGCTAAATTATATCAGCTTAGGTTAAATAAATTCTATTTTATAAAGTAATAAGTACTTGAGATAAAAGGCCACTGGCCAAGATGGAGGTGTAGGTAGATACACTGTGCCTCCTTCTTCAACCAAAAGTAGGATAACAACAAATTTAAAAACAAAAAATAACCAGAACTGCCAGAAAATCAAACTGTATGGAAGTCCAATGACCAAAGAGTTGAAGAAGAAACATTCATCTAGACCAGTAGGAGGGGCACAGATGGGCAGCTGGGGCAGAAAGGACTCGAGGCAAGGTGGTGGCTCATGGACTGGGCCAGGTGGTGGCTGGTAGAGTGGGCAGTCCCACATTTGCATGCAAATAAACTGGAAGGAAAAACTGGGGAGTGATAGACTGCACAACCCAGGGTTTCAGTGCAGGGAAATAAAGCCTCAAAACCTCTGACTGAAAAAGTCTCTGGGGGTTGCAGCAGTGGTAGAAACTCCCAGTCTCACAGGAGAGGTAATTGGAGAGACCCACAGGGTCCTAGAGTGTACACAAACCCACCTACCCAGGAATCAGCACCAGAAGGGCCCATTTGATTGTGGGTAGCAGCAGGAGTGACTGAAAGACAGCTAAGAGCCCAGTGAGGGGCATTGTTTTCTTTTGGATCCCTCCCCCACATACAGCACCACAATGCAGCAACATGGGTTGCCTCACCCTGGCAAATACCTAAGACTCCACTCCTTACTATATAACAGGCATACCAAGACAAGAAAAAAAAATGACCCACATGAAAGAACAGATCAAAGTTCCAGAAAAAATGCAACTAAGCAACAAAGAGACAACCAACCTATCAGATGCACAGTTCAAAACACCAGTAATCAGGATGCTCACAGAATTGCTTGAGTATGGTCACAAAATAGAGAAAAAAATGAAGGCTATGAAAAGTGAAATAAAGGAAAATGTACAGGGAACCAACAGTGAAGGGAAGGAAACTGGGACTCAAATCAATGGTTTGGAGCAAAAGGAAGAAATAAACATTCAACTGGAACAGAATGAAGAAACAAGGATTAGAAAATATAAGAAGAGGCTTAGGCACCTCTGGGACAAGTTTAAATGTTCCAACATCTGAATCATAAGAGTCCCAGAAGGAGAAAAGGAAGAGCAAGAAATTGAAAACTTATTTGAACAAATAATGCAGGAGAGTTTCCCCAATCTGGCAAAGGAAATAGACTTTCAGGAAGTCCAGGAAGCTCGGAGAGCTCCCAAAGAAATTGGACCCAAACAAGCCCACACAAAGACACATCATAATTACATTAGCCAAGATTAAAGGTAAGGAGAGAATCTTAAAAGCAGCAAGAGAAAAGGAGACAGTTACCTACAAAGGAGTTCCCATAAGACCATCAGCTGATTTATCCAAAGAAACCTTTCAGGCAAGAAGGGACTGGAAAGAATTATTCAAAGTTAGGAAAGGCAAGGCCTTACATCCAAGATTACTCTATCCAGCAAAGTTACATTTAGAATGGAAAGGCAGATAAAGTGCTTCCCAGATAAGGTCAAGTTAAAGGAGTTCATCATCACCAAACCCTTATTATATGAAATGTTAAAGGGACTTATCTAAGAAATTGAAAAATATCAAAACTATGAACAGTAAAATGACTACAAACTCACAACTATCAACAATTTAACCTAAAAAAAAAAAACTAAGCCAACAACTAGAACAGGAACAGAATCACAGAAATAGAGATCACATGGAGGGTTATCAGTGGGGAGGGGAAAGGGAGAGAAAGGGGTAAAAGGTACGGGGAATAAGAAGCGTAAATTGTAGGTACAAAATAGACAGGAGAAGGTTAAGAATAGTATAGGAAATGTAGAAGCCAAAGAATTTATATGTACAACACATGGACATGAACTAAGGGGTGGGGAGGAATGTGGGTGGGAGGCGTGGTGCAAGGTGGAGGAGAATAATGGGAGGAAAACTGTAATAGCATAATCAATTTTATATATATAGATTTTTTTTTAAGTAATAAGTACTTGGTTCTCAACTGGTGGCCTGGGGCAGGAGGCTGCTGCACAGGTAGCTGCCTGCTCGTGGTCTATGCAGCATCGGCCTTGGCACCATTGGCTCAGTGGCACCACAGCAGTGGCTAGTGCGTGGCTGGCAGGAGCAGGAGTTGTATAGCACCACAGCTGTGTGAATGTTGCACCACCCGAAGGCAACCTCATGGTCCTAGCACAGAAAAATGGTGATTGTAGAGACATGATGGAGAAGTTGTTCCTTCATAAATAATACTTCATGCAGTTTTCTTCACTGGAACACAAAGAAGAATATTACATGACACTATTGACACTGTGAGTCTTCCTCTTTTCAGTACTGTTGAACACATGGACCATAAAACTTCAGCCATGAGGCAGACAAAAAAGGGTATCAAGGATGTACTGGCAGTAATCCAAACAGTTTGTTGTTGATCAACTTTTTGTAGTGACCTTGGGGATAAAGGGCTAATTTCCTATACTGAGTATCTTTTCTTGCTTACAATTCTCACTGTGCCCCATAGGTAATTGTGAGGTAATTGCTTTTAAAATGCTGGATGCAGATGGTGATCAGATGGTTGAGAAAAAGAAAATTTTTAAATTGCAGATGATCATAAGTAAACAGGATAATTTGAAGAGGATAGCCAATGAAATAGAGTACGACCCAGTTGGTTGGAGCATTGTCTGGTAGCCAAAAGGTTCCAGGTTCAATTCCTGGTCAGGACATATACATATGCTGTGGATTCAATCCACAGTCCAGGAGTGGGAGCATGCCACTCCCAGTATGGGTACATACGGGAGGTAACCAGTTGATGCTTCTCTCTTGCATGGATGTTTCTCTCTCTCCCTTTCTCTCTCTCTAAAAGCAGTGGAAAAAATGCCCTTGGGTGGATTAAAAAAGAAAAACAATTCTAGGAACCAACAGTGAGAGAAACTGAAATTAACACAACTCTTCAGATTCATTTCTTTGGAAAAATATAGAAAAGAAAACTTCATTACAGAAATTCTTTCAGGTTTATGGAAAACTTGTGAGTGGAAGTCATTTCAATTCTCTAAACATTTAAGTTTCATGAGAAAAGGGTATTTCACAGAGTGGCTTTTTAAAAAGCTAACACTGAAAATAAAAACAATTTTTAGAAAATGTGTGAGAGAGAAGTTGTCATTAGTAAATAATATTAGTTTGAACAAGTTCAAGACATTTTGCCATTTTACAACTCACATGGAAGACTTTGCTATTGCCAGGCAGATGTTTACTTTAGCTCATCGCCCTGTCAAACTAGCGGAGTTTAAGAGAGCTGTGGAAGTGGCAACAGGACAGGAGCTCTCGAGCACTATTTTGGACACCACCTTCAAGATCTTTGATTTTGATGGCAACAAATATCTTAGCCATGAAGAGTTTCTTGGAATGTTAAAAAACAGGATGCATTGGGATTTACCGGTACCATGACAATGAAGTGTACAAGAATACTGGAAATGTAAAAGAAGTCTAGAAACAAGCCAGAAAGGTCTTTTTTAGGAAAAGATCATGTGGGAATTATTGCTGATTTAGAGAATTTAGACATCTAGTCAGAATTTGGGGGTTTTTTAGTACCAGCTAATTTATCTTCTTAAATCTTCATTGATTCCTTTTATAATATAAAGATGCCTTGCATTTCCTTTCTGATTCAATACTTTCTTAATAAGATTTCATTAACAAACTTAGTAGAAAGAAAAGAAAATATTCTTTTCCAAAAACATATACTGTGTTCTGTCAGAAGGCCTGAAGTAATGCCTTGTACTTTGATAAGAATGGAAAACCTAGTTATTCACTGATTTCTTAGACACATTAGCACAATATCCTCTCTGGAAGGGCCAACAAGTATACTTATAGAAGCAAGTAATTAATACACAAGTCCAGTGTTAATTCTACAAGTCCTGATATTCCTACTAGGGCAAATTAAGTTAACACTTCAGGTTTTCTCATGTATCTTATGTCTCCTAAACTTCATGTATATTTTATTTC
>PVKU01009164.1:0-27519 GCA_004027475.1 Anoura caudifer
TGATCTCACCTTTAGTAGGAACATAATCAACAAAACAAACAAGCAAAATATAACCAAAGACACTGAAATTAAGAATAGACTGACAGTCACCAGAGGGGAGAGGGGAGGGAATTTCAGGAGAAAAGGGGAAGGGTTTACAGGAACAAGTATAAAGGACACATGGATAAAAACTGGGGGGGGGGGTGGAAATGAGAGGGAGGTGGGGAGGGCTGGGGCAGTAGGCTGGGATGGGAGTAAAAGACAGAAAACTGTACAAGAACAACTCTACAATATAAAAAAATGGAACTAAGCAATGAAGATATAGTCAACCTATCAGATACAGAGCTCAAAACACTGGTAACCAGATGCTCACAGAAATGGTTTAGTATGGTCCCAAATTAGAGGCAAAAGTGAAGGCTATACAACGTGAAATAAAAGTAAATGTACAGAGAACCAAAAGTGATGAAAAGGAAACTGGGACTCAAATCAATGATTTGGAGTAGGAGGGAGAAATAAGCATTCAACCAGAACAGAATGAAGAACCAGAATTAAAAAAAAAAAAAAAAAAAAACGAGTAGAACTTTAAACATTCCAACATCTGAATTATAGGGGTGCCAGAAGGAAATGACAAAGAGCAAGAAATTAAAAACTTATTTCAAAAAATAGTGGCAAACTTCCCTAATCTGGCAAAGGAAGTAGACTTTCAGGAAGTCCAGGAAGCTCAGAGAGTCCCAAAGAAGTTGGACCCAGGAAAGCACACATCAAGATACATCATAATTAAGTTATCCATGATTAAAGATAAGGAGTGAATCTTCAAAGCAGCAAGAGAAAAGGAGACAGTTACCTACAAAGGAGTTCCCATAAGACTAGTAGATGATTTCCCAAAGGAAACTTTACAGGCAAGAAGGGGCTGAAAAGAAGTATTCCAAGTCGTGCCCTACATCCAAGATGACTCTATCCAGCAAAGCTATCATTTAGAATGGAAGGGAAAATAAAGTGCTTCCCAGATAAGGTCAAGTTAAAGGAGTTCATCATCACCAAGTCCTTATTATATGAAATGTCAAAGGGGCTTATCTAAGAAAAAGAAGATTAAAAATATGAATAGTAAAATGACAACAAACTCACAACTATCAACAACTAAACCTAAAAACAAAAACAAACTATGCAAACATCTAGAACAGGAACAGAATCATAGAAATAGAGATCACATGGAGGGTTATCAGCAGGGAGGGGGAGAGAGAAGAATGGGTGGAAAGGTATGGAGAATAAGAAGCATAAATGGTAGGTACAAAATAGACAGGTGTAGGTTAAGGATAGCGTAGAAAATGGAGAAGCCAAAGAACTTTTATGTACAACCCATGGAGGTGAACTAACGTGGGGGAATGCTGGTGGTGGGGGGCAAGGTGTAGTGTGTAGGGGAATAAAGGGGAGCAAAAAAATGGGATGACTGCAATAGCATAATCAATAAAATATACATTTTTAAAACAAAACCAGTAATTCATTTACTCTTTCCTCAAACAAAATATTGCATTTCTGATATATTGATAAAATAGAATTAAATTGAAGAAGAGGGTACAATTGAAATTTAGACCACTCCTTATAGTACTAATCAAAACTTATACTTTATTCAAAATGAACTTACTGTGATTTTGGATTGGCTTTAAAAATCACAGCCTTAGCAGCAACAATCAGAATGCACAAACACTGCCCTTTTGCCTGTGGAGAGCAGTCTCAAGTAAAAGCTGCATATAACTAGCAATAAGTAAATTGAGCAGTTGTATACTATTATGAACTGAATGTTTTAAGACTTGTGTATAAACTGCTTTTACCAAATTCTGTATAACTTTTAAATGGCTGAAAGTACTGTCATATAGACTAGCCTGTATTTTTGACATATTTATTTAACTTGAAAAAAATAAAATTTGTCTTGACAAGTTTTCTCAAAAAACAACAAAAACAGAAGTGGACAGAGAGGCAGATACAGAGAGTCACAACTCACCAAGAGCAGAAGCTGATGCTGCAGCAAGGACTGTTCCTGTTACCTAACCCATCATGTCCAGTTTTCAACAAGAATTAGAAGGCATCCTATAAAGGCACAAAATACAATTTGAGATACAAAGCAATTATTACAACCAGGTTCAAATGTGGGAGAAATTTTAGAATTATTGGTCTGAGAACTTAAATAACTGATTAATATGCTAAGGGCTCTCACAGAAAAAGTGGACATCATGCAAGAGCCAATGGGTACTGTAAGCATACAGTTGGACACCTCAAGAAAGAACTAAAGGATATTTCTAGAGATGAAAAGCAGTGTACCAAACAGAGAATGCCATTGGTGGGCTTGTCAGTGGACTGGATGTGGCACAGAAAGGAACCAGTGAGCTTGAATGTATGTCAACAGAAACTTCCCAAACTAAACAACAAAGAGAAAAAATGGGAAAAAAATTTAAAGAACAGTATGTCCAAGAATGTGGAACCATCACAAAATTCTACCACATGTGTAATGGGTGTACTAGAAGAAGAAGAAAAAGAGAAAGGAATAAAGAAATATTTGAAGCAATAAGGACTGAGAATTTCTCCAAGTTAATGAACAATAAACCACAGACCCAGAAAACCTAGAGAACAGAAAGAAGGATAAACACTAAAAACTGCACAGTTACTTAGGCGTATTATATTCAGGCTGTAGAAAATAAAAAACAAAGTGAAAATCTTTATTGAAACCAGAGAAAGAATATCCACATTACTTGTAGAGGAACAAAAATGAGAACTATATCAGACATATTTTCAGAAATTATGCAAGCAAGAAGATAGTGGAGTAAAATATTTAAAGTATTGAATGAAAAAAACTCATCAACTGGAATTCTGTATCAGGTGAAATTATTCTTCAAAAGTGAAGAAAAATACAAATACTGTATGATTCCATTTATATGAGGTATCTAGAGTACTCAAATTCATAGAGACAGAAAGTAGAAGGTGGTTGTCCTGGTGGGGAGGAATGCAAAATTAATGTTTAATGAGGACAGAATTTCAGTTTGAGAAGATAAAAATGTTCTGGATATGGGTGGTAGTGATGGGTGAAAAAAGTATGAAAGTACTTAATGAATGTCACTGAAAAGTAGATTAAGAATGGTTGAAATTATAAATTTTATGCTATGTATATTTTTTATTTTACAATAAAAATAAAAAGTTTTTAAATAGAGAAAAAATAGCAAAAAATGAAAGAAAAAGAAAGATTTTCTCAAACAAAAATTGATGGAATTTGTCACCAATAAACTTGCCTTGCAAGAAATAGTAAAAAGGAATTCTTCCCAGAGAAGGCAAATGATATAGGTTAGAAATTTGCTTCCACATAAAGAAAGGAAGAGTGTTAGAGAAGGCAACTACTAAAAAAATTTAAAATAAAAAAATAAATATAGTTGAGGAGAAAAAACTGGAATCATATAAAATGCCCAAGTAAAACCAAGGAAGACAGAAAAGGAGGGGAAGATCAAAAACAGAAACAAGGGCAATGAACAGGAAATAGTTGCAAAGATGTAAATATTAAACCAATTATACCAATAATGAATTAAAATGTGAATAATTTAAATATACTGTGGATAAGAAGGGGCCACACACTAAACCTAACAAGCTCAGGGGAGGCTTGCACTGTGGCCCTGCAAACTCAGAGACCTAAAGTAACCACATAGGATGGTCTGAAATGAAAACTTACTAACTGAAGGTAGTTCATGGCTGGTCATCTTGTCCTAGGCCAGTACTTTCCCTGACAAAAGTCAGTCTTTACCTTAACTGAGGTTGTCTGTTGTCTTTTTTTTTTTCATCTATGATAACATACCTAATAACATGCTTTTGGAATATTAATTTCCTTTCCCCAATCTTCACCCCTCAAAGCATAACCGCCAGAGCAGAGACCACAAATCCCCTCATTGTTATTATCAGGTTACTTGTTAACTGTTAACTACCCTGTATCCAACTATGTAGAAGTGTCTATTCCTTTTAGTTTTTAATCTACTCCCAGAGACTTCCCCCATTTTGCTTTCTCCCACCCATCACCAGTGAATTTCATATAACCCCCTTGTACCTCATCCTTTGATTGTAATAAAATAAGGTACAAACCTGCCATTCCCTGGAGCATTATGTCATCTGTTGAGATTGTGCTTCCTGGCAATTGTTGTCAGTTTGGGTCAAACAAACTCATAAAAATTCTTACAGGTTTGGATGTTTCTTATGTTAACAATACTGATCAAAAGACAGAGACTATCAGAGTTATCTCAAAAAACGGATTGTCTGCAAGAAACCCACATTAAATATAAAGACACAGATACTTACTTTTAATTTTTAAAGAGGAAAAAATATACCATGCTAATACTAGTCAAAAGGAAGTTGAAATAGCTCTATTGGTTTCAGACAAAGTGGACTTCCTAGATATAAATGTAAAATCCAAACTTTAAAACTTAGAAGATATTATAGGAGATAATCTAGAGGTAACCTTAGGTTAGTGATGACTTTTTAGATACAACACTAGAAACAGGATTCATGAGAGAAAATATTGATAAGTTGGGCTACATTAAAAATTAAACACTTCTGCACTGTGGGAGATGCTGGTAAGAGAATAGAAAGCTAAGCCACAAATTGTGATAAAATATTTGCAAAACACATATCTAATAAAAGATTTCTACTCAAAATATACAAGACCTCCTTAAACTCAACAATAAGAAAACAAACAACTCAATTTAAAAAATGAGCAAAACATCTGAACAAGGCTCCTCAGCAAATAAGATATGGAGGTAGCAAATAAGCATATAAAAAGGTGTTTCACACCACACGTCATTGGGAAAATGAAAATTAAAATAATAATGAGAGACCACTATATATGTATTAAAATAATTGGCTAAAATCCAAAACAATGAAAAGACTAAATGCTGGCAGAGATGTGGAGCAAGAGGAACTCTCATTCATTGCTGGTGGGAATCTCAAATGGTGCAGCCACCAGTTTGGTGGCTTCTTTCTTTCTTTTTTCTTTAATCCTCACCCAAGAATATATTTATTGATTTTAGAGAGAGGAAGTGTGGGGAGAGAGAGAGATCCATCCATGTGAGAGAGAAACATTGAGCAGCTGCCTCCTCCCAACTGGGGACTGAATCTACAACCTAGGTACATGCCCTGACTGGAGATCAAATCTGCATCTTTTTGATGCACTGGCGATGCTCCAACCAACTGAGCTACCCGGTTATGCCAGTTTGGGGGTTTCTTATAAGGCTAGGTTTCTTACAGTCTTAACATACAATCCAACTATTGCCCTCCTTAGTACAAGATTTACCCAAAGGTGAAGTTCGGGCCAAGATGGAGGTGTAGGTAGAAATGCTTCGCTTCCTCGCACAACCAAAAGAAGGATAACAACCAATCTAAAAACAATAAACATCCAGAAGTGCCAGAAAAATCAAACTGCATGGAACTCCTACAACCAAGGAGTTAAAGAAACATTCACCCAGACTGGTAAGAGGGGTGGAGCCAGGCAGAGAGGTCTGTGGCCAGGCAGCAGACAGGTGAGGTGGGGCTGGCTGAAGAGGAAATGAAAGACTCAGAAGGTAGCTGTAAACTACTGCAGGAGTTGCCACAGAGGGAGAAACTCCCAGTCTCACACAAGAGAGTTTGTTGGAAAGAGGGGCTAGAGCAGAGTGAGCCAGTGGTATTGTTCCCTCTCTGACCTCTCCCCCACATACAGCACACAGCAAAGAGGGTTGCCCTGCCCTGGTGAATACTTAAGGCTCTGCCCCCGAACAACATAACAGGTGCACCGAGACAAAGAAATATGGCCCAAATGAAATAACAGAGCAACGCTCCAGAAAGAGTTAAGTGACGAGGAGATAGACAATCTACCTGCTACAGAGTTCAAAACATTGGTAATCAGGATGTTCACAGAAATGATTGAGCTCGGTTGCAAAATCAAGGAATAAATGGAAGCTACTCAAAGTGAAATAAAACAAAATATACAGGGAACAAACAGTGAAGGTAAGGAAACCAGGGCTCAAATCAATGATTTGGAACAAAAGGAAGAAATAAACATCCAACTGGAACAGAAGGAAGAAAGAATTAAAAAAAAAAAAAATGAGGAGAGGCTTAGGAACCTCTGGGACAACTTTAAACGTTCTAACACCCAAATCACTGGGGTGCCAGAAGGAAAAGAACGAGAGCAAGAAGTCAAAAACTTATTTGAACGAATAATGAAGGAAAAATTCCCCAATCCAATGAAGGAAATAGACTTCCAGGAAACCCAGAGAGTCCCAAATAAATTGGATCCAAGGAGGAGCACACCAAGGCATATCATAATTAAATTACCCAACATTAACAATGAAGAGAGAATCTTAAAAGCAGCAAGAGAAAATGAGAGGGTTGCCTACAAAGCAGTTCCCATAAGACTATGAGCTGATTTCTCAAAAGAAACCTTACAGGCAAGAAGGGGCTGGAAAGAAGTATTCCAAGTCATGAAAAGCAAGGACCTACATTCAAGATCACTTTCTATCCAGCAAAGCTTTCATTTAGAATGGAAGGGCAGATAAAGTCCTTCCCAGATAAAGTAAAGTTAAAGGAGTTCATCATTACCAAGCCTTTATTACATGAAATGTTAAAGGGACTTATCTAAGAAATAGCAGAAGATCAAAAACTATAAACAGTAAAATAACCAGAAACTCACAACTACCAAAAACTGAACCTAAAAAGAAACAAAAACAAAAACTAAGCAAACAACTAGAACAGGAACAGAACCAGGGAAATGGAGATTACTTGGAGGATTTTCAGTGGGGAGGGGGAGGGAAACAGTGGAGGGAAAGGTACAGAGAATAGGAAGAATAATTGGTAGGCATAAAATAGACATGGGAAGGTTAAGAACGGTATAGAAGACAGAGAAGTCAAAGAACTTACATGTATAACACATAGACATGAACTAAAGGGGGGAATGCTGCAGGGTTGGGGGTGAAGGGTGGGGGGGTGACAAAGGGGAAAAATTGGGAAAACTGTAATTGCATAATCAATAAAATATACTTAAAAAGGATTTACTCAAAGGTGTTGAAAACCTGCACATGAATGTTTATAGTCGCTTTCATCATAATTGCCAAAATCTAGAAGCAGCCAAGATATCCTTTAGTAGGTGATGGATACATACATTGCAATACATTCAGACAACAGAATATTACTCAGTGTTAGAAAGAAATGAGCTCTCAGGCCGTGAAAAGACATGCAGGAAGCTCACATGCATATTGCTAAGTGAGAAAAAAAGCCAATTTGAAAGCCTACTTACCATCTCATTTCAACTGCAGGACATTGTGTAAAAGGCAAAACTATGGAGACAGTAAAACCATCAGTGGTTGTCAGGAGTTTGAGGGGAAGAAAGAGGCAGAGCATGGGGGATTTTTAGGGCAGTGAAACAACTGTTTGACACTGTAATGGTGGATACCTGCCACCGTACATTTGTCAAACGCATAGAATGTACAACTCCAAAAGTGAACCCTAATGTAACTCATGAAATTTGGGTGATGATGATGCATCACTGTAGGTTCCCTGATTGTAGCAAATGTCCCACACTAATGCAAGATGCTAATAACAAGAGCAACTGTGTGTGTAGCAGAGATGTGGTACAGGAGAACTCTCTATACTTTCTGCTCAATTTTTCTGCAAACCTAAAACTGCTCTATTAATTAAAAAAATAGAAGCTCTAACTCTTTAGCTCAAAGTCTTCCATTAATTAACACAAGAGTATTCTGTAGTTAATAACATTTACTTACAAACAAAATATTTAAATGTTTAAACAGTGTATTCTTTTTATAAATGTGTTCTTTATTACATTGCTTCCTATAGTAACCTTTTCCCACTCATTTAACAAATACTTGAACACTTATGATGTGCCAGGCCTAACACAGTACTGGGCCCATGTTGAATGAATGAGTGAGTATGTGAATGAGTGAATGACACTGGCCCCGCTTGATGTTCAGCGCCCTCATTCTTTGCTCTACCTCCTCTCAGCTCTGTCTTTGCATCGAAGGCAGTTTTGCTGTCCACAAACAGGGATTTTCATTGGCATTTCCCACATTGTAGCTAGTTAGAGGGTTTAGGGGCATCAGATCTTTATAGCAAATCAACAAAGAATAGGAAGCAAGCAGACTTTGAGATAGTGCATTTTAGAACGTCCCTGTCACCTGTCATACTCTACATTTGCAGGTCTGGGTTTCTCAAAGCATTGCTTTCTGAGGAGCAAGGACAATTTGGGCAGAGTTATTTGTCTACTAAACAGTCACAGCGTCATTCAAGAGAAGAGCTGAAAGCTAAGCCAGTCTGATTTGCAGAATCAGACGTGACTTCAGCCTTTGGTTCAGTAAGCTAGACTTGCCAAGTTTCAATGGTGAGACTTTGACTCAAAGTCTAATTTATTGTGTGTTCTTAGGCTCCTGTGTCAAAGCCCTGTAGTTAAACTCAGCCGGGTAGATGAATTCTCAATCTTAACTGATGAAATGAGATTACATCCTGTTTTTTCTTAAATCTTTAACAAAAACTTTGCACAGCTATGAGGATCAACCACATCATCTTACTTCAGCTACCGGAAGGGTCAATATTTGTCTAAGTCTTAATGCTGCTGATTTGGAATGCATCCTTAACCTGTTTCTGCCCCAGCTGGTTTCAGAAAAGCAGTTTAACATAAATCATTATATAACTAACATCCTTGTATTTGGGTGGCAACAAATTGTAATATCCTTTCTACAAGATCATTACAGACTGGGAAGCCATCACTGACTGTATGGAAGAGTGAATAACACCCCATGACCAATGGGTAATGAAAAGTTTGATTCCATTTGTTTCTTTTGTGCCCATTTTCCAATGAAACAAGGAAATAGGAAGGTCATGGGGAAAAGACTTTAAAATTATAGTATTACTTATAATGATACATTTTATTACATAGCAAGGAAAGGAGAGATGGGAAAAAGGAAAAGCACAGAGATGAGTAAAGATCATAAGTTGTTTGAGAATTTCCCCACAACCACCCTTCCCTTTGAGTTTTTTGTCACCCTCCCTGACACTGGCTCAAAGCCTCATCATCCTTTGCTGCCTTCCCTTCTCCAGGCAGCCACCACACCCATTCTCCTGATTTTTCTTATATCTCTACTCTCTCTCTTTTCGATGACTTTATTCAGACTCTTGTCATCTCTTCACTGGATGAGTCTTTCATTCATTTCATTCACTTAACAAATATTGGTTGAGTATCTACCAGCATGCAAGGGCCTGGAGACACAAGTGTGAGCGACAGACCTGAGTCCTCTGTCATGAGACCTGCCATGGGAACCTGACAGAGAAGGGTGACATAGAACAATTGTCCTGAGTATTATGAAAAGGGAAGTCTGGTGTTTTGAAAGTGGGTGAAGGCAAGTGACCCAGGTTGTGGGTTCAAGCACTGCATTCAGTGGCTATGACATGTGAGTTGAGACCTGAAGAGGAAAGTTTGGGGTGTAGTAGAGAATTTTCTAAACAGGCCTCGCCATGTCCCTCCACTCCTCACACCCAGAGTGCTTCTGCCTTGGACAGACATCTCCACACCTCTTGGCATCTTATTCAGACCACACACTCACTTCCTACCTTTACCTCCCACACACTCTGTTTGCAGTTTCTTTTCCCCTCACACACTGTTCCTTTAGGGCATTTTGCAGTTTTCGTACCCAGGTCTTTGTGTGTGTGGTTCCTTTCACTAGGATTTTGCTTTCTCCATCTTGAAAATTCATTCTTGTTCTTCAGGGCTCAGCTCAGAGGTTACTTTGATTAATTCTATAATTTTTTCCCTGACCGTTCTTTGTGTTACTCACAGAGACTGTTGTGACATGTTATATTGATAGTTTATTTGCATGTTTTTAGGGTAAAAGGCAGTTGAGGATAGAAAACTCATCATTACCTTTTCCAGCACCCAGCACCCAGTACCCAGCACCCAGCACCCAGTACCCAGTACCCAGTATAGTGCCTTATACACAGCAGGTTTTCAGTGACTTTTTGTTAAATTGAATAAACACTTACTTAGGTAACCCAATTAATGATTTTAAAAAAGATTCTTCTTTTATTAGGAAATCATCTCTGCAAAATTGCACGCTTGTGGGTATGATATTGCTGTAAATTTTTTACATGTAATTAAAAATTAATAGCCTATAATAGCTAGTACCTAAGTCCATGTAATTTAGTATGGTGTAAGAAGTAACCCTGAAATGTTTCCTAAACTTGTGCTGGGTGAACAAGGTTAAGCCCTACAGAGGTGTTGCAGGCATAATTAGGACAATGTACTTGAAAAGGGAGCCCACACAAGCTTTATGTACCGATACTTAGTAGTTAAAAATGACACTAAGGCAAAGAGTCCATTTTCCTGAACCCAAGTCTCACCGTAATTGTGATGGGTGGTGAGCTCGACTCCTCCCTGCTGGAGAGCCATGTGGGCTGTTGGTCTTGAGAACTGTCTGGAAAAGCCCCTCTGTCATAAAACTCAGCAATGCAAGGAAGAGGCAGCCAACATTGTCTTTATACTGTTAATTGTTCTGCGCTCTACGGTTTATGAAGCGCTTTCACCCACATTATCTCATTTGGAAACAGCTCTCTGAAGTAGGTAAGGTAGATGTTTTCATTTTACAGGTGAAGAAGTAAGGGTTCAGAAAGTTTCATTCATTTCTTCATTTAACAAATATTTATTGGATGTGGTTGGGCCAACACATGAAGTAAGGTACTTGCCTGGGCACGTATGCATATTCGAATCCAACCTTCTGACTCCTCACCCATGCCATGCTCTTTCCACCACCCCACATGAATGAAATAAACATCAGTGGAAATAGAATGTCTGAGTGGGCAAGAATAACTCAATTCTGTAAATTTTAGCTATTAACACATCTAGGGTTCATTTCGTACCTCACTTCTCCACTTAGACTCGAAGCTTCAAATAAAGAGGCCTTTTCTGTCTGCCTTTCAGTATTCTTTGAAGTTCCCAGCACATGTGGAATCTTCAGCATGATCACACGAAATATTTCTGAGTTGAAATTTTTTCTATGCCAATGCCCAGCCACCTATTTGAGCTACTTGAGGGCTTACTTGCTTAAATGTCTTTGGCCTTTGTTTACTGGACAATTGCTTTTTTTTTTTTTAATGAGTGGGCCATTGGATTAATAGCCAAGAGTTGTATGTGAGATCCTGTGTGATACAAACTGGATGGTTTAACCCCTTGATATGAGACATTTCCTCATACAACACCCACTGCAATGTCTTCATGGAGCCAAATAAACACTGAGATTCTCACAGTATCTGCCTGCTCAGAGTGCACAGAGGAGGAGCCTGAGCATGTGGGCTGGGTGATGGCAGTCTCTCCCTTGCTGGGAGTCCACAGTTCTGCCCACCCACCCCCCAAGAGATAGTCTCTCTGCCCTGAATGATGGCTCAGGAAGCAGAGACAAGCCTCATTGGCAGGTGAGGGAGTTGCCCTGACTTAGGGGCCTCCTTCCCCTTAAGAGACATTGATGTAGCTTCCAGGATCCCCATGGGGGTATACTTCATAGCCAGGGGTGTGTAGCTTCCTGTCAGGTGGTTGCATGTTCCTGGTCCTGATACAGTTATCAGTCAGGTTGTCTTTACCACATAATGTTGGCTAATGACATAGCTACATAGTCTATCTTTATCTGTTTCCAGAAGAACACAGCCCAGAAGTTAACCACAGATCATGTTCTTATACAGAAGGGAAAGATTTTGCTAATCCTTTGCCCACATCCCCATCAAGACCTAGATATTAATATTTTCCTTTCTTCAGATCTTAGGAATATCACAAGAACATATAAACATATTTGAAAAGTTTGAAAGAAAATTTAAATTAATGCTATGATTTTGCCACCGTATTCTTGATTAAGTTAGACTTAGGACATATCGCCCACATCCCTGACATCCAGAGGTAAACCCTATTTTCTTCAGTGTGATGTAAATGGTGGTGCTTGGTGACACTAGCAGAGCTGTCCATCATTCTTGTGCTGTCATGTGTGTATCTGTCTTGCAAGAGCACACAGGGAGCTCTGCAGAGTCAGCAACAATGCAAATTGATGACAGGTTTGATGATGCTGTGCTGTGTCATGCAGGCACACCCAGACACACAGCCCTGACCTGGAACCATCCTGGAAGAAATGCTGCTTACCTGTTCTCACTCAAGTCTAGCACCCAGGCAGGATCACAAGCCCTGGTGGGTTCACCCCATTCAGGCACATCTTTTAGCAATGTCTGAATGTAACTCAAGTCACTATTGGGATCTATGGGAAAGTTAGAACCCTGGTTATTGGGCACAAATGAACACTGTAAGTTATTGTTGGGAAGAAAGGGGTGGGACAGAAGAGAAGGCCCATGATTGCAACAATGGAGAGAATGAAACATGTTGAGAGGGAGATACAGATAAAAGACTACAGGGTTTTTAGGGCTGAGTGTATGAAGAATAGGAGATTCTTCTTAGAATCTCCTATTCTAAGAAGAATAGAATATTCTTCTAGTGGTAGAAGAATAGTGGTAGGTAAATCAAGAAGCAGCAAGAAGAGAGGACTGCTTTGAGGTGACCCAATCATTGGGAAGTTTTGTGGACATGGAGATAGTGTGAACAGCCTCCCCCGCCCCCCCAGGGTCAGGAGGCTGATGAGGTGCCTTCTTCATGATATAATGGTTTTATCAGAGCAGTTTCTTCTTTAGCCTTAGTGACCTACTGGGAGCAGACAAGTTGTGGCTGTGAGCTCTTTATAACCTACTGCATTTGTTTACTTGGTGCTGTACCTCATAATGTAACTGTGATTCATGCCTTTACACTCTTTGAGATGGGAGCAGCCAGTTGTGCTAGAGTAGCTTCTTGTGAAACTATAAATTATAACATTTGGAGATAAAGATGCCATAAGTACCAGCTGTGCATAGAGACACCAGACACAGTGCTTGGGTGTGTATTAAACATTACCCACTGTTTTCACCCCAGAGATGATGGTGTTTTCATGGGGAAGCCAGGGAGATCCAATCAATAGCTGTGTCAGCAAGGTTATTAGGTGGATGGTGATCACCTTTTGCAGTGGGAGGATGTGGAGTACATAGTGAGTTATAGCTTCCTAAAGGAGGTGAAATGTAAAATAAAGCAAAACTGGAACTTAACAAATTGCAGGTGAGGAAGGTGTGCACAAGGAATGTAGGAAAGAACAGGGATATTGAATTATGTCTGACTGCCACTGTGCAAAAGCCCCTATGACATATGCTAGTTCTATGGGTTTAGCCATATTTTCCAGTGTTTTACAAAGTCAGGTTGTCTTTGGCACATTTCTTTTGGTCCAGCTTACCGATATTATTTCACTTCATTCTCACAGCCAGGAGTTGCCTGGAAGGACAGAAAGCCACCTACTCATCTTTTATTTCTGTCCTTCACAAGTGTCCAGCAGAATTGGGTAAACTTCTGGGGTGGTCCCCTCAACCCTGGTCCTTCCTGGCATGACTTTTGTCTCTGTTTGACTGACAGAGATTTACACAGATGTGATGGCCTGTGGTTACTAGTGACTGTTGGAAATATTGCATACACTCCTACAGCTGAAGTCACACATTCTAAGGACTCGCAGACCAATTTCCCTTGCATATTGATCCATTGCTTTTTGCATCTGTGTGCAAATCATGCACTTCAAGTGTATCTTCTAAATTTGATTTTAAGCTTCACAAAAATCCTTGAAATGGATTTTTGATCCTCATTCCATAGTCAGTCCAGGGTGCCCAAAGTACCCCTGGTGAGTACTGTGCCCGGGAGGCACAGTAGTGCATGGCTCACAGTTAGGACTCGGACTGCAGTCATCATGCAAAGAGTTCCTCATCAGAATCCACAGTCTGCCAGACTCTTGGCTCATGAGCTCCATAGCACTGTGTACAAGATCTGCTTATATGTGCTCATGCACATTTTTCTAGGAAAAGTGTCTGTAAGCATTAATGAGATTCTCTAAGACATCCATGGCCTCAGAGATGAGCAATGTGTAATCATGCCCACCACCACAGCTCACATCTGTGTCTTTCCCGCTGTTAACTCCTGAAGAATACCAACTCTTTCTGATTTAAATTTCTGGACTTTCTGATATCTCTGAAATGTAGTGTCAGGTTCCATTTGCCACGTGACTAACTTTGCCCAGACAATTGACATCTATGATGTTGGTTATAAAATGTTCCTGATGATGGTCCTTTTTTCCCCTCTATTGTCTGTGATACAGTGTGGATCCAGACACTGATGAAGGAAGCACAACATCTGAAACCATAAAAGGCTATACCTGCTGGAGCATTTTTATACTTGAATATAGTAGCTTCTCTGTTAGGAAAGCTGACACTTTACTATACTTCCTACAATGTGCTGTGCACAGTAAGAACACAGCCTACCTCTGGGCTCTGTCCCTTTGAGGTGCCCCTCGTTCTCAGCCGTCCTTGGGTGTTTGTTCACAGAGCATCAGCTCTGTCTTGCCCCTGTCTGGACACTGAGAGCTTGACAATTACCCTGACATTCCACAGCACAAGGTATGATTTCCTTACTGTCTCATCAGGAGAACTGTGCCCTGGCAGATGGTGTCTGAGAGCTAATTACCTGAGACTCGTGGGAATAGCAAGGTAGGTGGCCAGCTGTGAGAGAGAGATAGGTGCAGAGAAAGTCTGAAGATGACAGAGCCAAGGAGTTAACCCTTTGTCAGCCATCTTGTAACACCGGAGGATGTGATGGCAGCCTGGGCACAAGGAGTCACCTGGCTTCTTGCGGTTAACACAGGCTTAGTTCAGATCCCCGCGGCCATTCACTCGCCTCTTCTGTGTTATGTCGAGTGATGATTTCAATGGATAACATGAATTGAAGAGGGGGAAACAGAAAAATATCTGAGTTTGCATTTATAACAAGTCAAATGTCTGTAGAACTTGGGAGGAGGATGGAAAAGTGAGTTAAGCTAGCAGATCTAAGTAATCCCTGATGCCATGGTAGGTTATCAGTTATTAGCGCCCTTTCCTTCCCTCTTTCCATCTCTATGAAAAGTCCCATTTGTTAGTTAACACAAACCCAAAGGAGCCCTGACTAGTGTGGCTCAGTGGGTTGGGCCTTCCACAAACCTAAAGGTCACTGGTTCTATTCCCAGGAGGTCAAGGGCACATGACCGTGTTGAGGGCCAATCAATGTTTCTCTCCTTTTTCTCTTTTCTTTACCTTCTCTCTAAAATTAAATAAATAAAATATGTTAAAACATATTTTATGTTTTAAAATATAAAGCAAGAATATGAAGTAAGAATACTTAGGCACTTGAGAGGTGACTATTCGCTTCAGAGCTGCCCAAGTAGAAATTACAGTCAACGATGGAAACTGTTTTACAACTTTTCTCTCAGAGTTATTGTTTACATTGTCTGTTGCTGTGTAACAGACTACTCCAAAAACTGAGTGATTTAACAAATCAATGGTCTTCCTGGTCTGGTGACTCAGTTGGTTGGAGTGTCATCCTGTACACCAAAAGGTTGAGGGTTCAACCATTCCCAGTCAGGGCACATACCTAGGTTGTGGGTTTGATCTCCACTTGGGACATTTACAGAATTGATGTTTCTCTCACACATCAATTTTTCTCCCTGCTTCTCTTCTCTCACTCTAAAATCAATAAACTTATCCTTGGGTGAGAATTATAAAAAAAAAAAAAGAAACCAGTGATTTATTAGTTCTCATGACTCTGTGGGTTGGTAGGTTTCAGTGGGGTGGCATTTGCCCATCCCATGTGGGGTCTCCTGTACAGCTTCCTTCTGCTGGGTGCTGGGCTGGGGCTGGGATGTCCAGGATGACCTCCGTTCCTTCATCACCATCTCTGAACTTGGCAGTGTAGCCTGAGTGTCTTACATGTCAGCTGATCCCCAGGTGAGTCCCGACGACACTGCCTGAAAGTCAGCTCTGCCACATTCTGTTGGTCCCAGTGAGTCCCAAGCGGAACCCATGGTCACGCAGCAGGGATAGAGCTTCCATCTTCAGTCTTTCAGTTGCCTACCTCAGAGCACGTGCTTTGACATTGAGAGCTTATTAAGCACAGATACATAATTATCTTACGTATTACATGGGGCAATCATACCCTCACTCCTGGGAGGACCACAGCTCCAAGAAGGCAAGGGACTTGGTCAGGGAGAGGAGGAGCTGGTCTTGTCCTCTGGTGCCCAACCTCTGTGTCCTGTACATGCCCTAGGACAAAGTTCCACCCAGAGGGAGGGGATCTGAAGTTTGGAAACTCAGCATCAGGGTTCATAAAAAGGGAGCTTGCTGACCTGGGTAAGTACTGTCCGGTCCAGTATGAAAGCAGCCACATGACCTTCTTGCCTGGTTCATAAATGACTTTTGAGTGTAATGAGTGTGGCCCCAAGGGGTGCAAGTCTCTGGCAAGTGTGATGAGCTGGAGGACTCTGTGGTGGCTTTCTGATGTTGTGGAGCCGGCAAGCCAGGCTCGCCTGCCTCTAAATTTCCAGGTCTGTGTTGTACTGGCAAACTGCTGCCACTGGATTGCTTTGTAGTTATTTTGCTTTTCAAACTAAACCTCAGGAAAATTCTGGAAAAAAAGGAAAGCTCTGAAATGAAAACCTTTTATCATTTTCATTTTTCTCTCTAAACAAGTGTCTCCAGTGTCTCTTCATTTGCTCGAGCTCCAGGTGCCCAGCTTCCCTGATCACCCCTGTCACTGCACAGTGGAGGCAGATGTTTCCTAAGGTGACCCAGTTATTGATAACGTCCATTTCTACTTCCATCACAAGATTGCAGTGCTGTTTTCAGCCTTTGTTGTTCTCAGTGTTTTCCTCCTTATTTCATCCACATCTTTTGACTGTCTCCTTGTGACAATAATCCTTTCATGGGGCTGATTTTAGCCTCTCACTGTCTTAAGATCAGTTATTCTAAAACATTTTCTCACAATTTTCTGTGTATTTTTTTGCAGCATAGAAGTTGTTATATGATCAGACAGCTTCTCATGTGTGACCTAGTGTGAACAATTTTTAATAAGTACACAGACCAATCATTCACTAGGTTATATTGATGACAAGATATACACAGTCCTATGGAACTTAGTATTTTTAAATCTGAAGTAACGAAGAGCCAGTGCCTGAAATCTTGTGGTTTCTCAGAGTTTTCTGACAACGGTGAAAGTGTGGTTAATAGCTGCTATTTGCTTTGCTTTAAGCAGGAGTTAGGAGCCACAACCAGGAATGTCACAATTTTAGACAATCAGATACAATGAACTGCTGGGAATGCCAGGGGTGGGGGTAGTGGAGGGCCAGCAGGTTGAGAGTCAATGACAGTGTTTCGGTGGACTTTATCATGACTCCACTTCAATCTAGAAAGTCTCTGTTCTAATTTCATGCAAATCAGTGGCAGGGTGGCAGACAGAGGTGATTGGACAGGGAGGGGACAATCAGCACCAAGAAGGCAACGAAGTCTTTGCTGCTTCATGGGACAAGCCACCATGGGAACTAGTGGCCAATTTACTGGATGCCCTTCCCTTCTGAGGGTCTTGATTGGTCATTCCAGCAGACAGCCAGCTCTCCCAGCTTCTGTGGAACTTTCCATTTTTCCTAAGGCACATGTCCCAACCTGCCCATTCTGTAGTTAGTTTTGTACCTTATCTATCCTAAATTTGATTATAAATTTCTTAGGCACAAGAATTCTTCCTTCTACCCATCTCTCTACTCACTGCCTATAACTATGTTTGACAGTCATCTGGGTTTCAATTGATCCAGGATTGCATTGATCCTTGAGAAATGTATTAAAAATTGTGTTGTATAACCAAATTTACCCATAGTGCATTCTTTTGGTGACATTCATAATAACCACATTCTCTTATATGGGGTTCAAAGTCTGAAATCTTTTTCAATTCTGTATGAGTTTAGAATGGGATTCTTATATGTAAATAAGGAAGATAAATGTTGCAACGATAGAGAAGCTGATTATCCCAATTTTACTAAGAGAACTTAACTAAAAACCTTCTTGATTTCCCCAAAGTAATGTGTTTTATTTGGGCATGTGAAAGGGAAAAACTGACAAATGGCTGGGATCTATCTGTTCAGATAGCTTACCCAAGTATTTCAGGTCACAAACCTTTTCTACCTCTTAAGTTTTCCTAAATTCTTCTCTATCATTAAAACACCATTTAGAGTTAACTTTTTAAGCCTTCAGAGGCCTTGAGTTTCAAACCATTATTAAGTATCCAGGGTCCAGGAGACTGCCATTAGCAGTAATGGTACTTCTGCAGGTTTGTCACAGGTTCTACTGACCAGGTCTGTCTCATTTAAGATAAAATACTTGCTGTTTATACTGGTAAAACTACATTCCATAATTTAAATTTATAAAATAGGGGATTTAATTGCATTTCACACAGTTTAACTAAATACTAATGAAAATGTTAACTATTTAAATTTTTTTAACCAAAATAATAAATAGATGGTTTAAACATTCAAGAAGAATGAACACTTTTAAAGGAAATATTTCAACTCTCTGCCCAACCCCTCTGCTTTTCCCCATCCTTTGCCCCCAGAGGAAAACAATGACTTTAGAATCAGAGCTTTTTTGATAATTGCCCCTATATTTCTAAACAATGTGCTTATTATGCCCTTTATTGATTTATGGATTTTAGACCTATCAACATTTTCATTAGGATATTTGAAAGTTTAGTTTTTAATCTAACCCCCACTACTCCCACCCAACATACACATCCCTTCCCTTCACCGACATAATGTAATAATGGCTCCTATTTTGGTTAAATAAATATTGGTTATTTATGTTATTTTAACTATGTACATAATTACTTCCTAACTAAGTTGTGTTTTGCATTGATGTTTTTTCTGTCCCATCTTTTCCCCACCTATGGAACAAACAATGACTGCGTTTTCCATTCATTTAGTTTTGTATGTCTCTATTATTCAATATTATTCCTACTCTTCCAACAAATCTGTCACGTACCCAGGAATAATTTTTTCAAATTCCCAGACCTAGTTCTGAATACTATCTGTTCCATTTGTTTCTTGGCATCTCCCTCCTTCCTACTGCTCCAGTCTGGACAGGATCCTGGAGGAGCCTGCCAGCTGTCACCCCAGGGCATACTCACTCCTGATCAGAGCTTCTGCATTCAGGATTCCATGTCTTCTTCTTTCTTGGTTTATGCCCTTGTTTTGCTGATGTATATCTTCTAGTAGGTTCCTAAGAAAGGGAACATGGGAGGTAGGTAAAATTTTGTGTCCTCTGTGAAAAAAAATCTTTTTATTACCCCAAAGTTGGTCGTTTCCTTTCCTTTCTATTTTCTTTATTCTTATGAGTTTATACCTTTCTTCTTCACGGTAGTTTAATTGACATTTGTGATAGGAGTGGAGATAAATAAAGATGTTTAGGTTCAATTAACCAGAAGTTGCAACGTGTGGGTGTACATTTATGTTTTATGAACTCTCTGTCTCAGTCCCAGTTTTTATCAAGTAATTGTGCAACATGTGCAGAGTAAGCCCATCTCTGTGCTTGACCCACTTCAAGACATGTGCTCATATCTTGAAGATCAATATGACAGTGCATCCTGAGAAATGCTGAAATGAGAATCAGAGAAGTTGAGAAACTTTCCCAAGGCCACACGGTTCATGATCGGAAGAACCAAGATTTGAGCCCAAGCATGACTCAAAGACTGTTCTCTTTCCACCCTACAATACAATAAGCAAACCCCAAGAGATTCCATGACTGGTGTGACTCAGCTGGTTGGGTGTCATCCCACAGAACAAAATGTCAGTGGTTCAATTCCTAGTCAGGCCACAAGCCTGGATTTTGGTCCAGATCCCTTGTTAGGGATGTGCAAGAGGCAACCGATCAATGTTTCTCTAGCACCACAATGTTTCTCTCCCTTTCTTTCTCCTTCCCTTCCTCTCGCTCTAAAATAGATCGATAGATAGATGATAGATAGATAGATAGATAGATAGATAGATAAATAGATAGATAGAATCTTACAACCCCCCGCCCCAGAGACAAGGGTGAACATCCCCATGTGCTAGAATGAATGATGGCTTCCTGGTGACTGGGAAGGGCTTCAAGGAAGAGACACAGAATGATAATTGGGAAGTGTAATTTCAGGTTGAGTGAGTCACAGGAGCAGGTGGAAGGTGCTGGCAGTGCTGAGAAGCAGCAGATGCCGGGTAGCATGTCTGCAAGAGATGGGCTACAAGATGAAAGAAGAAAGTGTTAGAATCCAGGCTTAGGAGTGGGCACCACCACCCTGTTCCATACCTGACCTTAGGCAAGTCACTTCCCTAAGAAAGGGCTTCACTTGTAAGATGAGGATGACAACAGCTTCTTTAAAGCATTGGAAAAATATAAAATACTCTTATTAGCCTGGAAAGGCCCATTGTGCTTATAAAAGACTTGGATAGCCAATCTGAGGAATTCATCCTATTTTTACAGGGAAAGGAGAAACAGAAAATAAGTCTTAGATGGGAGTGGTGGTCCAGTGGGTAAACCAGTCTGCTGACTGAGGTCCAACTCCGTGGCATGGGTGGCAGCTGGCAGTGGCTCTGTAGTCTCCAGGGCAGCTGACAAGTATGGTGGTGTTGAGCACTGTCCACGGAACAGTGTTCGTTCTCAGGGGGAGAGCAGTGGAAAATTTTGAGCTGCAGTTACAAACCATGTGCACGGAAACTGAAGATACTCGTTTAAAAGAAAAATCACAGTGCTTTTTGAACTTGATGACAGCATGGGCCATTATCTGCTTTTCTCTCTTGCCAGCTCTAGAGTTTTCCTGGGATGTTATCAGGGCAAGTGTCAGAACAATGCTCACTCTGTTTTGTTTTTAACCTGAATTACAAATTACCCACCAGCTGATGTAGGCCAGGCAAGGGAGCTTCTCCTGAATGCTGAACTTTTGCAAAAATGTGGAGGCTTGGTGGTGTTAGTCCTTTTTATTCCTTCTCTTTTTCCTAATGAAGGTACTTTTTGTGTTCAGTTTTTTAGGACTACTGAAGATTGTTTGAGAACTTGACTGCTGTGCAGAGTAGTACTGACGTTTTCTGCTGCCAACTGTTATTTATTATTCTTTTTTAAAAAATCAAACAAGCAAAAGCTATGCCTCTAAAACCAAAATAAAGCACATAAACCCACAATTTTCCTTTAGTTCTTCCTGAGAAGCAAGACACTTTCAGTCACCACTAAATTCTATTAAAACCATATTTAAAGGTATATTAAGATAGGCTTTATTTGATTCTTTTTGTTGTGTGTGCTGTTTCTCTTCCTGAAAGAAGATTCAAATTAAAACAAAGTTTTTTGGGGCCTCATTTTATCCAGTTTATTTTTCAGGGGTCTGGCAGGGTACTTCTGACATGCTGTGTCCCCAGCACACTCACTGTATATATTTCACCTACTCACCTCTTTACTTTGAGAATACTTTGCCCTTGACCTCTTGTCCTGCTTACTGGTGACATATGATCAATCATCTCGTTTCCACCACACAGTAGGCTCTTTGGGGACAGGGTTGTGCAGTCTCCAGCTTTGTAGCCTATGCTGAGCAAGACTGACGCCTGGCAGGAGACTGGAGTCTCTTTAAACATGAACAGAGCATCTGTGCTACAGGGTGTCCGGTGACCGTTGGTAGGAATGTGTAGCAGTGCTGACAGCAGCTCTGGGAAGAGGAGTCAAGAAGTGACTGCCCAGGGGCCCAGGGACTCTGGGCCTGGCTCCATTACCCTGGGATCATTTGTTGCCCAGCAGAGACATGGCAGCTGTCTAGGTGTGTGAGAGTCCTGCTTAACTATCCCTCATTAGTCTGCCATTTCCTGAAGGGCAGGGTCTGCTCTTAATCATCTTTTTATCCCTACTTCTAGGATGTGATCAGTAAATGATGGAGAGAAGGAGGCAGGGAGGGCATAAGGGGTCTAGGGGCTTGTTCTGGGGGGTTCCGGATCTGAGCTCCCACTGGACCTCAGTGTGTCTGTCCTTGGGAAGGACTCACACTAAAATGCCCTAAAAACCCGGTTCCAGTCTCAGGGGCTATTTCAAAGTGGAAGATGGCAAAAACGTTTTTTTCTTTACTTTGTTGAAAAGCAAGTTGCTCCTTTTTTTAACTTTTATATCCCAGGGCTAAAAAATAGTATAAAACAACTTTTAAAAATCTCTTTCAATGTGTTCTATTGTTTCTTGAAAGAGGGTCATAAAGAGCACAAGGACTCATGTGATTCGCTCATGAGCACATTGTGAACTCTTTCAAAAGGTTTTATTTAAGAAGAAATTATTAAGAACTGATGGCTCTAGTACAAATTAGCTTTAAATTTTTCATACAAATTTCATACTTTATCTTATCTCCACTGTGTCCATACGGTAATAAAAAGTCGGAGGAACCTGTGATTCAGAATGACTGTAGGCAGGACAGGAATACAGCCCCCAGAGCCCAAATATCTCCTCACCGATGCCATCCTCACAGCAGCCACAGGGGCCAGCGTTTGTGTGATGGACTCTGGGAATCGCCTAGGAAAGTTTAAGTTGTGTGTTTGAAGCTCCAACACTCCAGCTACCATCCTGGCTTCTCTGCAGGTTTGAGAAACATGACCTCACCTTGATCATTGAACTCAGTTGAAAATCTTTCAAAGATATTGACCTGACTTTGAGGCATCAGGGACTGTGAAAGAAGATGCCTTACAGGGGCACTTTGCCACGAACTCATTTAACAGGTGCCAGTGGCACAACTACCAATTCCTATAATGCACATTCATATAGTCTAATTAATTTATAACACTCTACATAAGTTAATTCCTACAAATGTGAATGAGTGGAAAGTCAAATAGAAAGAGAAGATATAAAATAACTGTAGTGCAAAGTGAATTGTATTACTTGCCGTAACTGAAGAAAGAGGGTTAAGTTTTTCAATCACTTTTGAAAATTGTGTTTAATGTAAATTATTAATTTATCCACAGAGCACAGAAGAATAACCAGGTTTAGCCTCTGAGAAAGACTTGGCTCATTTAACATGGGAGAGGGCTCAAGCTGTCAAGTTAAGCCTGACTAGTCCCCTAATTCTCTGAAGGGCTCAGTGACATGGGTGGCAAGTTGGAGCCCCAGCAGATGGTGGAGAGGCCCTTCCCCAAATCCCCAGAGATGTTACTGTGTGAAGAAAGATATGTTTGCAGAAGAGCGATTACAGCATCTTTCAGTCTCTGCATTCTTGAGTCCACTCTCTCAATCTGTGTCTCCTCACTGGCTTAGGGGCAAATGGAACTTCAAAATAAGCAATGTGTGCAGAGGGACAAAGACAGTGGAAGAATTCAACACATTGTCTGACATGGGTGGTATGAACGGTGTCAGAAGCAGCTGAATACCGGTGCATTCATGATGAAGGCACTGACTTCTCATTGTGACTCCAGCCCCTGACTTAGAATCCTTGGACTATTCATACAATATTTGCTCCAGCGTAAACCAGACTGAAAAAATAACGTGATGTGCCTTATTTTTAGGCAGCTAAAGATAGAGACTCTTCTGGATAGCTGCACTGAAAATCACAGTGAGGGCTCCCTCCCCTAAAGTGCTAGTAGGAACTGTCTGGGCTTGTTGGCAAATTCCCTCTGTAGCTGGGACAGCAGCTTCCAGGGAACAGTCAGAGTCAGCGGATTCTATTCTCCAGCAAATTTTGGGAAGCAATGGTGTGACTTTACATCAGAATTGGCTTGGTGTCTGTGCCCAAGACTGCAGGCACAGCATCACCTTCTTTTTCACTGATATAACTCTGGTTTTAGCCTTGATCATTGACTCCTTGAATTAAAAATTACTTTTCCCAGGCTTCCTTGCTGCTGGGTGTGATGACTAGCTTCTGGACAAAAAAAAAAAATGAAATGAATGTTTTGGGCAGGGTTTCCTGGAAGGCTCTCTAAAGAAGGCTGATTCAGCTGGCAGGCAGGTATACCCTTTTGATTTTTCCCTTTTCCTTTGGGCTGCTGCTTGAAATACGGACGTGATGGTTGGTGCACAACAGCCATTTTAGATCATAAGGTAACCTTGACACCAAAAGTCATATACTAAGATGACAGGATAGAAAAATAGATGAAGCCTGGGCCACTGATGACTGCACAGCCACAAAAGAATTGGGGATTGCCTTCCTCTGGACTTGTTTTCAGTGAAAAACATAAACTTTTTATTTTGTGGGGGGGGGTCCTCTGTTATATGCAGGTGACACTAATTTTAATTAATGTGAACAGTTTATCTAACCAGACCTCTTCTAAATTTTAATATTCAGTTGTCTGACCACATCCCTTACCCCTCCTCACTCTATCGCCTTTGTTCTCTGACCCTCCCTTTTCTTTCCACATTCCCGGTCCGTCCGTGAGACTCCATCTCAGCAGCTCTCACTGACCGGTGCCAGCCATTCCCTTCACCCTCACCTTACTTGCTGCATCTCCGTAGCTGAACTTCAGCCCTAGACTGACTCAGGCTCTCGCTTTTCTCATCTTCACACAGGCTATTGTGAACTGTCAGAAAAAAAACAAAAACAAAAACATTCCTACCATCCTGTAGTCTAATGCTCTCCAGGGCCCTTTCCATATGCCTCGTCAGCTCCCTCTTCTGTCCTCTCTGAACCTTCATAACCCTTCTCCAGCCAGTGACCACATGCTTCCTTTACCCGGAAGCTGCCCAGCTTCCTCTTTCCCTCAGCACCAGCTCCCTAACCTGACCATCAGCTCCCCGGCTGGTGAAACAGGTGCATTCTTGATGTCTGGTGGAGAATGACCACCCTGCTCTCTAGCTGGCCCTCTCTCCTCCAACAGCCCTAATAGCCTTTCCCTCCAACTTTTATCTCCTCTGACAAGAACCCCTAGAAGCCCATAGCCATCTCTCCAAACTACACAACCTCTTTCTCCCTGTGTTGCTTTACTTGAGAGAGTATTTTGCATCTGTTTTCTTTTTCTTGCTTTTCATTTTCTTTCTAACGCATTGCAACCTGACTTCCACCCCTCAATTCTATGGAAACTGTTCTTGCTAAGGCAACCCAGTTCTTCCTGGATATGAAATCCAGTGGGATACTTGCTGCCTTTCATTTTTTTACCTTCTCTGGCATTTGATGTGGGTTGGTAATTTGCTTTTTGGAGGCATTTCTTTCACGATTTGTTTGATAACACTTTCCTGATATCAATCCCTCTTGGCAGAGCACATCCCTCCTCTACATGGCTGCCTCCTATTCACCAAGACCCAGACAGAGCACCACCTCCTGGGGGGTGCCTGCCTTGACTGGCCTGTGAGCTGGGGTCCCCCTGCTGGGTGTGAGCCTGAGCTTGCTCCCACAGCCCCACAACAGCAGATCCACCTGTACGCTCTCACTCCAGCCCGTTCTTCCATTCATCCAATTGTCCACTGTGTACCTGGCTATCAGCTGTTATTGCAGTGACTTATTGGCCTGGGAGATCGTTTTCTTCTTTTTATTTTTTAAAAAAGTTACACAGACAACACTTGAATACATTTTAGTACAAGTTCAAATAACAGAGGAATGTGTAAGTCATAAGTGACAGTCCTGGCAACGCCATCTCCAATCCCACCTCCCTCCCTGAAGTAACTTCTGTTGGTCATGACTCTCCTCCCAGGCTTTTCTGTGCACTCACATTCATGTTGACAAATGAAATCGTTTCAAGATATATTAGGGTCACAACCTGTGTGCCACACCACAATGGGCTATGGTTTTCTAATTGGAGGACTGAGTTAACTAAGCCCTAAGGTGTTTATTTCTTTTCTTCCCAGGTAAATGGATGCCCAGGTGTTTGGTGGGCCATTCTTCTCAATCATCTCACAAAGAAAATTATACTGTGTTTTCTAATTAAGACCCTCTAGGAATAGTATTCACAGTTTCACCTTATGCTGCCAGTTTACTGAATATGGTTATTACTTCTTGTATATTTTTGGTTAGTGCCCTTGAATTCTCTCTCCAGATAATCATGTAATGCCCAAGTAATAAGACAAAAATAGAACTATAGCACATTTTTTTAATTAAAAAAAAAAGACAGACTGGACTTCTGGCCAAGCTGGAGGTGTAGCTGGACACGCTGTGCCTCCTCTCACAACCAAAATTAAGGAAAACAAAAATATAGAACCAAAAAAAGAAAACCCAACCAGGACAGAGAGAAAATTGAATTATGTGGGAGTCCGACAACAACGATTCACCCAGACCAGTAAGAGGGGTGGAGTCAGCCGCCAGGGGAGTCAGATCGTGGTGGGATAAGCTGGTGGTGGTCCTGGGTATGCAGTCATTCCAGGTGCATAGGCAGCGGCGCCGAATGCAAGGAAACCAAGCAGGGTGCACAAGGCAGCGGACCTTGGACACACATTCATGCAAAGATAAATCAGATGAAAACAGGCAGCAAGACAGACTGCGTGACGCAGGGCCCCAGCACCAGGAAGTGAAGCCTAAAAGCACCCATTGAAAATACTTGTAGGGACTGAGGTGCTGGGAGGGAGTCCCAGCCTCACAGGAGAATTTGTTGGGGAGACCCACGGGGTCCTGGAGCGTGTGCAGGCCCACCCACACGGAAATCAGCACCAGAAGGGCCCAATTTGATAGGGGAAAGAGGCTGAAGGGACTGGAATCCACAAAAGAGTGCGGAGCAAGAGCCATTGTTCCCTCTCAGACCCCACCCCCACATCCAGTATCACAACCCAGCAATGTGTGCTGCCCCACGCTGGTGAACACCTAAGGCTCCACCCCTCACTACATAACAGCTGGACCAGACAAAAACAAAAAAACCAAAACCAAGGATGTCTCAAAAGGGAGAACAGACTGGGGCCCCGGAGCTAATTCATCTGAGCGACCAGGAGGTGGTCAGCCTATCAGATGCAAAGCTCATAGCACTGGTAGCCAACCTATCAGAAGCACAGTTCAAAGTTCTGGTGATTAGGAAGCTCACAGAATTGGTTGATTTTGGTCACAAATTAGAGGAACAAATGGAGGCTACAATAAGTGAAATGAAGAAAAATGCACAGGGAACCAATAGTGATGGGAGGAAAACTGGGACTTAAATCAATGGAGTGAACCAGAAAGAAGAAACAAACAAACAAACAAACAGAAAAGAATGAAGAAACAAGAATTCAAAAAAATGAGGAGAAGCTTAGGAACCTCCAGGACATCTTTAAACATCCCAACACCTGAATTATAGGGCTACCAGAAGGGGAAGAGGAAGAATAACAAGTGGAAAAGTTATTTGAACAAATAATAAAGGAGAACTTCCCTAATCTGGTAAAGGAAATAGACTTCCAGGAAGTTCAGGAAGCTCAGAGAGTCCCAAAGAAGTTGGACTCAATGAGGAACGCATCAAGGCACATCATAATTACATTAGCCAAGATTAAAATGAAGGAGAGAATTCTAGAGGCAGCAAGGGAGAAGGGGACAGTCACCTACAAAAGAGTTCCCATCAGACTGTGAGCTGTTTTCCCAAAAGACACCTTTCAGGCAAGAAGGGGCTGGAAAGAAGTATTCCGAGTCATGAAAGTCAAGGACCTACATCCAAGATTGCTCTATCCAGT